>JZLH01S0017624.1:28362-42912 GCA_001188425.1 Eucidaris tribuloides | reverse complement strand
TATAACACGTGTAAGTTTAAAGCCTTTTTAACCCTTTAGATGCTATAATGTAAAATTTTGGGGTCCCCCCCCCCCGAGATTGTTCATTAATTAATTAAAAAAAACTAAAGACATTCAGAATCTATTATTGCAGGGTTATGACTTTGGGGCATAAAGCTTTCAAATAACAAAAAATCCCCAAAACTAAACTTGGGCTTTAAAGCACGTTTAGTCAACAAATAGATATCTATCAATTTACCAAGACCGCGGGTGATTATCATAACAGGAAATTGCAGCAAGCAAATTTTGGGATCTTTCTATACACTTTTCTGTCACCTTTCACAGCATGATCAAAGGCAATTCACATCATATTAACCACTAATCTACAACTAAATATTTTCCGTCCCTGACTCACGGATCATTTCCCTCATGGAGGTAGAATGTACCCTTGTTTATATACAGTATAAACATTTTTTGTCCGGCCTGGGAACGATCTGTCATGTCATATCATTTGGCATCGTTTTATTACCTAATTGTTCATACCATGGGAAAGCTAAGTAATAACGCATTTCTAACGAAGATCGTTAATGCGTTGTCGCTGCCTTTTCATGTGCATCTACACGGTAGTGATTCAGCACGTGCATAGTCTTGGATCAGCGCCTTTAGGAACTATCTCACGACTTTATCCTCCCTGATGATCGGACCACATCACGCCTCCACAGAATGTGCACCCTCTCCACTCCTTGGGGAGCATTCCTAGCAAGAGCGATCAAACCAATTTGCCTTCCAACAGGATTTCTCGTCCTCTCAGGTACCCATTAATTTTCTACTCCTGGGTGGAGATGGGGTATTGTAGATAAAGTGTCTTACCCAAGGACACAGACGCCAAGACGGGATTCGAACCTGGGATCTCCAGTCGAGAACCTTTGTTTTATCCATTACAAGGTTAGTGACATCATGGGCAACACTTGAAAATGCCGTCAAGAACAAATAATTGAAATATATACCAGCTTTCACTAGCATGATTGGATCGTCCGCACCTGGAGGAATTTGTCTGTAATGTTTACTTAAGGAGAGCAAGCATAAACATAGATATCTATTCCTTGCCGGTAGGATAAAATAAGCCCATGAGAGACCACACCAGCAGTTTCCCATGCTACTAGTGATATGAAAATGTTTTTTTAGAATGAGTGAACGTTTGACTACAAGATTTTCACAGGAGAAGCCTTGCATAGTTTACTTGATTCTAGAGTAATATCAGCCCAAGTTGAGGACTACCCCCAATCATGTCATTTACCTTTAAGCCACGACGCCTCCATACTAAATCTCTCCGAAAGTAGGTTTATGTTTGAATCCTTGGGAGGGGGTTCACGAAAGACCTTGTTGGATAAAATATCCGACAAGTCCGGTTTTCCGAAAAGTTCAGTAAAATCCTTGGTTTTGATTGGCTGAGAAGCACTGCGCACAGACTGTTATTATGGTAACTGTCAGAGTCAGACAACTTGTCAGAGCAGACAACCTTCATGAAACGGTCCCCTGCTGGTATATTACGACACATAGTGTATCAATGATACGCAATAATATGTAACACATTCTAACTGAGATTACAATTACATATCACGTAAAATGAAAGGGAAAGTACACCTTAAAATTTAGTTACTAAATCATCACCAAATCAAAGTGTGACCTAATCTCAACGTGGACTAGCCTTTTGACAAAGTTCACTTGCCCATACAGCGAGAAGGCCTTGTCCACAGGCTAAACATAGACCAACACGATCAAAGCAATGTTGTGTATAACCGAGTCGTATTTTCATCAACATGTAGATTACTATACGATTCTTCTTCTTCTTTTTCTTCTTTTGTAAACATTGCCCAAGTGTGGCTTTGTTTTTTTTGCTCGTAATACTTTGATGTATTTGAAGTTCATTTACAATGTAGTTTTTATGTATTTATGCAACATTTCACGTTGCTTTTTTCATGACTTCTGTATTTGCTATGATTTCTTTCATGACTTGTCATCATTTTGTATCAATTTGAATTATGTATTATTGCAAAAATTGATTTAATAAAGACTTACTTTGAAAAGTCAAAAAAAGTCTTCTTCTTCTTCTTCTTCTTCTTCTTCTCCTCCTCCTTCCTCTCAATGTCGTTGATAGTGTGGTTTACATCAATGATTCATTACGTAATGTATTTTCTTGAGTTTAGCACTGGTGAGATAAGTGATTATTTTTGTTTTTGTATTTTTTTTCTCTATTATGTGCAATGTTTGCATAAAAAGTGGAAAATAAATTCAGCTTTTACTTCAATACCATTTATTATGACTTTGCTACAAGTTATCTCTGAGTAGTTTCTTCTCAGCTTGTAGCACTTGGCGGTCTCATATACTTTTATAAAGTCAAAAGACTGTCCACACACGTAATACATGTCGCGAACGTGGATGAAGTGCGAGGACATCCGGCACATACATATAATTGGTTGCAGTGTATTTTATGTAGAGAGTTCCAATTCATAACTTGCGAAGTTAACATGAAATCCACATTCGTGTTACTAGCTCCAGATCCGTCCATCAGCGTGTCCACTTCAAAGTTCTTCTTCTTGTCAACACAGGAGGCTATTCAAAATTAATTCACTTGTGTACATTTCATGAGTAGCGTCTCGCACTCAGACTAGGACACCAACAAAGAGGCCCCTTCCTCTCCTATACTAGATGTCAAAGTTCTTCAATTTCCGCTCATCTTCAGTATGGAGGTAGTCATCAGTAATCCCCCTGCCATTATGGTACTACAACATAAAATGACAATGTGCCTTTCCGGTTCTTGTCCCTTTCGGAACAAGCGCAGCTGCATCCAATCCACATTCGTGAAGCCGTATATCGTACATTTAAATCACTCCGTAAAGGGCAGTGACATAAAACATGCCTCTTGAAACAAACTGGTTGAAAAATATACAATGGATACACCAGCTGGAGTGTATCTCCTGGCTGGAAAGATTTATCTTGAATTTATTTAGTTAAGCCAAATCAAGGATGAACATGCTAGCATTTTGTTTCTCTCGAGCCCCGATAGAATTATATGCCATAGAGAGCTACACAATATATTTGCCTGTCACCAGGCATACTGATGGAAGTAACTTCAGAACGATTCAAATTTTAACTACAAAATTTTCACAGTAGAATTCTTGCACAGTTTATTTGATTCTAGAATGGTTTCACCTAAAGTTGAGGACTACCCGCAATCATGTCACTTACCTTTAAGGCCTAAAAAATGATGCCCTGAAAAAGTAAAAATCTATGAGTTCACAGGTTGATTAGATTCACAGCACCAATTTCTTCCCATAGACTACTGTGTGTAGATCTAAGCTATTTTATACTCTACCGTAGTGGTAATTGTTCATCCATGCATATCTACCAGTTTCACCCAAAGTTGAGGACCAGCCCCTATTACGTCATTTACCTTCAAACCTCACCTGTTCCAGTAATTCAGTCAGTAAGTAGGCCATACAGCGTCTGGAAAGATTGTTTAATTATCATCATAAACAACTGTGACTAAAAATGTGTTTCTCTATTCCGTTACTTTAGCACCAGACATCAATTATCTACACCTGTTCTATCGGTAATTGCTTCTTTCTTATCCTGTGAATCAGACTATAGTCGGATGGTTCGTGTTAATTGCCGCCCCTTCCCATACCACAATCATTACTGTCGCTCACTTTACGACACAAATTGACAGATGTGGAGAGTTAAGTTTTCTTTTTCTCTGACCGTTTTCCGATTTGTTGAAACAAACACTGACACTATTTTCCATCACATTTTGAGAAAGATTTATGTATCTAGTGCGCTTAAATTTCTGCATGTTCCTAAAGATGTGTGAATGTATGTATAATTTATCTGTGTTTAAAGTGCATTTATGCAAATGCATTTTTCACCAGAATTTTTGTAAATAAAATAAAAATAAATCAATTAAAAAATCTAAGCTTTCACGTCAGAATCACAAATGTTTTGTTGATTATATTTTTTAAAGTAACGTACTCAAGAAAAATTGACCATTCATTATTGTACAATGTACAATTTTATAAAATCGCTTGGAAATTCTCTACTTTTATGAGCAACTGTACATTCATTTGTTTATTGTTGTAGCTTGAAAAACAGATTGGCAAAATACAGCGTGTATAAAAAAGGTGCAAGTGAAAAGCGTCCTCTTTGGTAATTAAAAAAATACTGTTGTGACATGATGCTTACGTCAATGTCATGGACACAGTCTTAGCCTTCAAATAACGTTTGTTCTGTTCAATTTGTTTTTATTTTAATCTCGAGATATTTAGTTAAAAATGAAAGGGTTAAAATCACAATTGTGCCAATTTTACTACAGTTATGGCAGCAACAGGCCCTCATCCCTGGTAAAAGTGGCACAATTGTGATATTACTAATTACCCTTTCTTTAATACTTTGATGAACGTTTTAAAATGGGATTTCTTCTAAACTTCACTTCATTCGTACCAATGAAGATTGTTTGGCATGCAAAAGAGACGCCCCACCTTTAAAGGCCCACTGTCGTGACAGGATGAAAAAGTCCTCTTTTGACTAAAATCATGAAAAAGGGTGCACTAATGACACCCCTAAATGCAAAGGAAACAGCCATGACAGTGTGGAAAAATACAAGATTTGTTTTCCTCCTACAATCTGTACAATGGCATTGCAACAGTCCATGTTCATGATTGAATATGTGCCTGTATTCCAGGACTATAGTTGTCATCCTCTCTGTGGTTGAGTTGACCCTTGACAGTGGGCCTTTAAATGTTTCTTTCTGTTCGTGATGAAATAAATGCTGAGCTTTGTGCAACGTGACGGTAGGAGGAAGTTGGAGTAAGATACGGACATTGTAGGCGTGTAATACTTCCTGAGACGGGAAGATGGGAGTGAAAGGAATTAAAATCGTTGATAAGATCACAAATGACGCCTTCATGTTTATGGTTGCACTCCCAACACAACTAACGCACCACACTGAAAACCCCAGTACAGTTTTCACGACTTGGTTAATTGAAAACTAAACTCGCCGTTCAAAATTTTAGTGTGACAGATTGCACATTAAAAAAAAATGTGTAGTAAAAATGGAAAAGAAATTACACGAGCAAATAACAAAACAAAAATGAACAAAAAAAATATTGCATTTTGTAACGGCCCTTATTTTTACCAGAACTGACTATCTTGTCCAACTTTTGTGAGTGGTGAATGTGAATCTTTTCTTGAGGATTGAGGTGTAAAGGAAATATCTCGATTTTTTTTCTTGTCTATAGCTCATAACTCAATTTTGATGTGTGCAAGTTTTGAGAACTTATCCCGACTGGGAGAAGAAGCACATCATCTTTGACTTTCACGACGAATTATACTGAACAGAGGTGATGACATAGTAGCATCTCATTGGAATGCAATGTCTGCATGATGACTAAGTAAAGACAAGTATGTGAAAGTAAGCGTCAAAATTGGTGTACATGTATGCAGACTTTTTATTATTTATGACAATTATATCAGTGTGTCAGTAAAACCTTTCGAAAGAGTTATCAATTAAGATAGGAAATACATTAGCGATATTTTCGTGGGAGGGGGTGACATTCATTCCAATGGGTAAAACCGTTTCTCATTAGTGTAAATATTATTTGTAATTACTGTAATTATTGTTTCTATAATTAAGTTTAAGTTTAAGTTGTTTAAACATAAAGTCATTATTCAATATAATCATTTGCAGGATTTGTATTTAATTCGTTTATTTAAGAGGAATCAAGCATGAACATACCAACATTTTATATCTCTCGAGGCCCGAGAGAAATAAATCCCATAAAAAGCTACACAAAATACTTGCCTGCAACAAGAGATATTGAAAGTAGCTATTTTAGACTGAGTCAACGTTTGAAAAAAAATCCTTGCATAGTCTGCTTGATTCTAGTTTCAGCCCGAGTTTAGGATTACCCCCGATCACGCTATTTACATTTCGTCGAAACCTACGTCACTCTGAATATTTGATAAATTTATTTTCAAATCTAATTTTCAAGTTTCGCAGTATACCAATCGGTTGTTAATTTATGGAGGAATCTTTTCACTATGTCTGATTTACATTCTGTGATGACCTCATCTGAGGTATACGCAAAATCAACGATTGATATACATGCCCTCATGTCAAGCGAAGGCTGCCAATTCAGGTATATTGTCTGACTGTATCATAATCCAACTCTGTGGACTGTATTCACGTGTTAGTCTGATTTCCAGGCGTTTAGATTAACCAATCCTTTATTTATAAGCCACTACTATCTTATTCAGTCAAGTGCTTTGACTAAGACGAGTGTCTTGGTTTGCTTTTAACTCCGAGGGACGAGAGTAACGTAAAATTAGGACCAGCAAGTGACTAGGAGGGAAAAAAAGTCACATGGTCTGGAACTGAGACTAGTCTATTATATTCCCAACGACAAAAATTGCAATCATTGATCCACATGGTGAAATGAAGTGTTTCCGCGTTTCCTCAACAGTAGTCTGGCTTCCAGACGTAAGGACTGATCCTATATACTAGAGAGATTACTATCACCAATTAACTGTCTTGAACTAAGACTAGTATGGCCTGTGGTGAGGTCCCATTCTAACGACTACAGAATGAAGGTAGAACAAGTCGGAGAGGGAGTGTACTACTGCCCTGGGGATGGAAAGAGTCGCATGTGCTGGAATCGAGACTACCTCAGTCAACAGTGACACATGTCGGGGTATAACAGGTGGTCCCTAGTCTCCCTTCCAGACCATGCGACTTTTTCCATCCCCAGAGTACTAGTACACTCCCTCTCCAACTTTTTCTACATTCAGAAAATTAGTCATAGGTCAAGACAGTTAACTGTTGATAGTACGCCTAATTTCTCTAGGAAATATGATAAGTTCTTGCGTCTGGAAGCCAGACTAGGTGGTCCAAGCTGGATGTTGTTTAGTGAATGCATGGAGCAGCCCTGCCGGAAAGAACACAGTGTCCCACAATGTCAAACACAATTGAAACACAGTGTGAACACAGTGTCCCACAGTGTCAAACACAATTGAAACACAGTGTGAACACAGTGTCTCACAGTGTCAAACACAATTGAAACACAGTGTGAACACATTGTGAACGCAGAGTGAAATCTCTTCACACTGTTAAATTCGAGCAATTTCACATAGCGAATCATTGGTACTCTCGGTGCTATTATATGGATCCGAAACATGAAAGATGACAAAAGGTGACGAAAGAAAACAATACTTTTCAGACGTAGTGTTTAAGGAGAATCATGAAGATAAAATGGCAAGAACACAGTGGTAATAAAGAGCTGTTAATTAGGACCAAAATGGAGAAACTGGCCACGACAATAAAGAAAAGAAGATGGAAATTTATTGGGCACACATTAAAGCGCATGTTTAGTTTTGGCGATTTTTTTTTATTTGAAAGGTTTAAGCCCAAAGGTCATAATCACACCAATAACAGATTCTGAATGTCTTTGGTGTTTTTTTTATTTCTTAATGAAAAATCTCGGGGTCCCCCCCCCCCTCGAGATTTTCGACTATATTTTACATTTTAGCATCCAAAGCGTTAATAAGGTGTTAAGGTTATCTGAATTATACCTCAGCAGAAAGGAAAGCAAAATTCAAAGAGAATGTGAAAAGAACAATTGTCATTAATATCCCCTCAAAATAAATTCAGCGTGTAAAGAGTTAATTCATGTATATGTTTGATATATTAATTTTCGTATATCCAGGCCACGTTACCTCATATGTATTGAAAATCGTACCGTCTGTTTTCCGAACACATGAAATATACCTATACCTATACTTTGCCATTTTTTACGTGAAGTATTATATAAAGCATGATGTTAACACTATACTGTATAAGTAGTGTGTCTTCAAAGCATATTCCCCGACCTACCCTCTTCTTTACATGAACCAAAATCCCGGTTTCCTCATTAACATCAGATTAGAAAGGAGGCGACCTTCCTGAGAATATACAACAACGTGCCCCCTTTGCACGCGTTCAGTCGGAGCGCCACCTACCTCAGTTTACCCGACGAAGTTTGACTAGACATTGCTCTGGACATTTACATGGATTGGATTGCGTTTTAAATAACTTTCCGCTTTACTTTGAATATATCAATGGTGGAAACTATGATCAACGGAAAATATTAAAACGCAAACCTTGGTTTTAATTTTGAACCATAGCGGCGGTATAATGTCACACTCAATCCTCGCTGTGATTTTTTTTTAGACCATTCGCGCTTTAGATTCGATCCAAGAGATAATGTCCTATCGGGTAAGACTCTCTATCAAGGCCATTTATCCACAGAGAGGGTGAAAGCTATATGAGTAGTACTGTCCGTTGCTAAAAACGCTTGCGCTTTGAAGTTTGAAACGCAACTTCAACAATCAACGCAAAGTCTACAAGATCCTAATAGGTTGGAAAATCACGTTGCGGTTAAATATATTCTTTAGCAACACGCCCCCCCCCCAAAAAAAAAAAAAATATCCGTATTACCTCAATGTGGTAAAAATGGATAGTTGTGAGCCTGAACCACAGAGCTCCGCTGCAACTCTCTCTCTTCATCTTCGAGCGATTCCGAAAAGGAGGAATCTCTAGCAATAACATCGCATCTAAAAAAAATAATAATAAAATAAAAAAATCTGTATCAAATTCGTGCTTGAGTTATATATTTCGTTGTGATACTTTTCATGTTCGTGCAAATTTTCATACCGATCAGTCCTTTTGAAAGATCGAGATTCTGTGAAAATGGGGTGAGAGGGGCATATAATGACACCCCCGCCAAAAAACAAACAAAAACAAAACAAAGAAACAAAACAAAACAACACAACACAAAACATGCTTTTCAAAGGCATAAGAAGACGTCAATTGCCAAAATACTTAGGTGTTAAAAATAAAATTGGTTAATTTTGATATGTAATAACACAAAAAACTATACACCAGATAATACTGGCATGAGTATGGTTATAGCCTGAAGAGTGACATTTATGTTGGAGGTGTTTCAATACCGATATCAGAATCAGTTTTATGTAATTCATGCTTATTTAAAAAAGTTAGAGTTAAGATTTTGCTCAAAATCCAACCCCCTGTACAAAATTGAGACTGTGCAGAAATCAAATGGTGTGTGTGAGAGTGTGTGCCTTGTCCACACACAATAGCAACAGCCAATGGCTGTGGATAGTGAATAGTCTAGCAGTCGCTGGGCTACTAATGAATATTAATAAAGCATTTATCTCACCTGGACGTAATGAAACTCGCATACCAAAGTTTCCAACGTGTGCTATTCCAGCCATTGTCCATTGCTTGAATGCTATTGTGTGGGGACTAGACACACACTCACACACACACATCATTTGATTTCTGTGCAGTCTCAATTTTGTACAGGGGACTGGATATTTAGCAAAATCTGAACTCTAACATTTTAAACAAGCATGAATTACATAAAACTGATCATTGATATCGTATTGAAACCACCTCCAACAAAAATGTTCACTCTTCAGGTATAACTCATACTCAGGCCAGTATTATCTGGTGTATAGTTTTTGTGTTATTACATATCAAATTAACCAATTTTATTCTTAACACCTAGTACCAATACAGAGTCTGTTGTAACGACGATGTTGCCTTGATTGACTGTGTGACTAGTGCTGGGTCACTCTCTTGCATTTGTTGTGGGGCTAATCCTGGGTCAAGCGCAAAAATTACTCGGGTAATATAATAATGATGATTTCCTGATGCTGATGTGTGTACAAGCTGTAGTCATCAAGTTACTCATACAAATTATCAACCTAATTATACCCATTCACACCCGCAAAATTAAAATTCGGAGTTCACGAGCATGACGAGGAGTGTGAGGATTGAGGAAATAACCGTGTCCGGAAGTGCGAAAATGTATATCGCTGGGTCATACATGGACGTCATGGAGGAGGTAATCAAACGGCACGCTGTGCCTACTACAAGTACCCCTGCGTGCTTGTGAAAATACATGTGTTCTGCAGCTGCAGTTACAAGAGAAGTAAGAAAGAAAATAAGAAATGAACGAATAAATATATAAGACGAAAAGGAAGAAAGGGAGGACTGAGGAAGAAAGAAAGAAAAAGAAAGAAAGAAAGAAAGAAAGAAAAAAGAAAGAAAGAAAGAAAGAAAGACGGGGAAAGAGGAAGGAAGAAAGGAAAGGAAAAACAAATAAACAAGCCCCCCAAAACAGAAAAAAGGAAAGAATGAAACAATAAATAATACAACGCCGTGACCTAAACTCGCTTATAGTCTCATAGGAGCAACAGTGCCAAATAGGGAAAACAACGAGTAGCGCAGAAGACATCTTCCCGATCGTATGTCAAATTGCGGGGTAATTTATCTATGCGAATTTGAATGTTGCAGGTAAGCAAATTTGGGTTAGACACCGCCTTTAACCATTTCTGTACCAAACTCAGAATTTCACATGCAAAGTCTATAGACTTTCGTCACAATGGTAATGAGGGGATTAAAATGCTCACCTGCGTGACGCCCACTTGGTAATCGCCCGTCAGGAAATGCGGTAGAGTGAAGATGATGGAGCCGATGGTGAAAATGATGGACCCCACGCCCACCCAGACGGGTTTGCGCCCTCTCTCGCCGAAGTAGCCCACGAAAGCACAGACGATGAGGTTGCTGATGTCGTAGGCGATGACGACGGAGCCGCTCAAGACGCTGGATAGGCGAAAGCGGCGTTCGAGCGTGGTGATGACCACGTTAAGGTAGCCCAGGACCGTCATGTTCTGGATCAGGCCCAGGAGGCAGAGCAGGAACAGGTGGCCCTTCGGGTTGTTGAACACCTGTAACCATGGTAACAAGACGTAACAAGTGAATCAGTAGCCCAAATTAAGCGTGCATAATATATGTCCACGCCGAAATTGTAGATCTGTGGAATGGCATGAATTTGAGTTAGAATTTTTCGTTAATTTTGAATAAATTTGCATAGATGTTGATAATTAATGAAAGTATAAACCATGTTGATATGGCCCCTTTGTCATAAGACTCTCGCTAATTTGCAGCCCTACTTACCATGTTCACATGATGAACAAAACATAATTATCAGCAAAACATCATCAGCAAAACTTAAACGATAAAATTCCCTTATTCATTATCATCAAAAGAAACTTGTGCATGTTATGTAAAAGTTAATGCAACGAAGGCATTATTATAAAAGACTTTCCCATCTCTGTATAAGTCTATGCTTTGGATTCCCGTATAGTGAAATTTCAATCGCTTAACTGCTATTGGTGGTTGCAATGTCTATCTAGATATGATTAATAAAATCAACCCTGGAACTAAAAGGATGTGCACTATCGGAGGTTGCTTTATCTACTCAGATACGATCATACGTAACGTCATTTTGGTCTCAGGAAGTGGAGCAAGATAAAAAGAAGACTGATCGGGTCATCACGCTTTATTTGTACACTCCTGCTCATAATTATGGAATATTTTGTTGATACTAAGTTCTTTCTCCTATATCGCCCACAATTTTCACGACTAGTGTTTATTTCACAAAAACGAAGTATGTGAAGCAATTTTTGGATTTCATGAGATGAATGAAGTAAAAACTAAAACAAGTTTGAGCGCAATCACAATTATATATTTTTTTTAATCCACAAAAAATCATGAAAAAATATTAAATAAAAAAAACAACGCAATTATATATTGCATTCAAACTTTGAATGCTCAGCAGTACTTAGATTATAATTGTTTCACCTGGGGTGAGCAAATATTAATGTCACTTGTCATAAAATTAACATCAGAATTGTCTGTTACAAGTCTAATAACGCGCGTAACCACCACGTGACTCAACAAAAACTTTGAATACCGCCATTTCTAAACACAGGTTTTAGCGTCGAGTGGGACGCTACAAAATGCTCAGCAGTACTTAGATTATAATTGTTTCACCTGGGGTGAGCAAATATTAATCCCAGATGTACCGTTCACGGAAAATGGCAACTTCTAAAATGTCTCTAAAATATTCCATAATTATGAGCATGAGCTTATTGTTTTGTTGTTGATTTTTACATAACTCGTGTTTCATAATGAAGTGATGATATATCGGGCAATGGCATGACTGGGAACAATCGATAATCCCCAAAACTGATTCAAAACACGTAACGACCTGGCTGTATATCATAGCTGGATGGATTTGTCTCGAATATGTTTTTGAGGAAAAACGCAATTGAGTTGATACAAGCTACATGTACATAAAAATGGACCCCGACAGACAATATGTGATACTAATAATTGTATAACAAAGACAAAACATTTGACAACAAAATTTTCACAGCAGAGACAGAACAATAACATTGTACTTTCTTCTACAAAGAGTTTACCTGACAATGATGACTGCTTTTAATCAGGTCATTTGTATAGCTGAAATAAATATGGGTGTTGCTCTTAGGGATTTGCTTTTTTGTGCGAAAAAAAAATAAAGCTAGTTGATTACCTCGATTTATCAAGTCGTTTGGCTTTTTGTGAAAAGGGCTTACGTAATATATTACAAGGTTCTGACAGATAGGATATAATCATGTAACAGTTTGTAAACGATGCGTCATTTTCTTATCCTTCACTAATTAGAAAAGCAAAAAGGTCATTAAGCAACTGCACACGTGTCTTTTTTCCCTTCTTGTCTCTTCTCTGACAGCCCATGGACCGATGTCGATTGAAGTCACGAACTGCACTGATCCAGCTCATCTTTCTTATCCCACAGCACTTCGTCCATTCTGCGACCCCCAACCCCCCAAAAATAATAATAATAATGATAATACTACTACTACTATACTACTATTACTACTACTACTACTACTACTACTACTACTACTACTACTACTACTACTACTACTACTACTACTACTACTACTACTGCTACCACTACTACCACTACTAATACTACTACTACTACTAATAATAATAATAATAATCAATAAATCAATAAATCAATCAATAAATAAATAAAAATAAATAAATAAATAAATAAATAAATAAATAAGTCAATCAATCAATCAATCAATCAATCAATCGATCGATCAATCAATCCGTCATCTCCATCAAATGAATGTAGCCCACTCCCGGGGTCCAATCCATGCTGTAATGTACAGGAGCAGGCTTGCTAGATCATCGCATTGGACGAGATAATCATGGTCGACCAATATAATCATAGATCTAGCTGTGTATCCCGAAGATAATAATCCGGATTGACGTGTTGTGGACCAACAACTATCATGATTGATTAGATAAAAGGTGGAAACTGCTTCTGATATTGATTTAATTTGATTTGATTTGCTTTTCTGATTCATTTCTTTTTTCCGTTATTACATGATTCGATGAAAACAATGCAAGCTGTTTGGCACATTTACGCCATCAAAAGTGGAGTGCCAAAGGAGATTTTGTTTCCTTCGCAATCTGGCTGGCGTGCAGTCGCACTGTGGAAAAGCAAAGATCGCAAAAGTTCGCGATCATGATATAATGCTGTTCGCAGTCGCAAGCATTCGCAAGGATAGCGCTTGTTCAAAACCTTGCAGTTGTCGCAATGAAGTCGCAAAGCTTGCGATCGCATCCCGATCGGAGGCAAAATTCTGCGATCACTAACGACCGTATGCAAGCATTCCCAACCAAAAAGTTGCATCGTGAGATATCAAACAAATTGACATACGTTATGATTTCCATACAAAGAACAATGTTAGCTTCACTATCATAGTCACGTCAGTTCTATAACTGTGCCCCAAATTAATTTACATTTTAACTTTCAATATGAAGTCCCACTTCGACTTTAAGATCATCAAATTAATATAAGCAAATATGTAAATTGGGCCCACGGTCAGGCATGATAAATAGCTTTTCACACCCATGCAAAGCGTCGGGGGGGGGGGGGGTATATTCGCCGAATGCATCCCGCTTGGAACGAGCCAATCGGAAGCCTGTATATGCATGCATGGCGGTAGCTCCACTAATCTATTGTATCGGGTGAAAATAACCCTAAATTAGTTTCACTGTGTTGTGTATGTATGTGTGTGTGTGTGTGTGTTGGTCGGTGGGGGGGGAATAATTTTGAAAGGGAGTTAGATTCACATATCTTTATTAAGGGGCGGGGAGGAAATGGTACAAACGAATGAAAAAAAAACAATGTCATTCACATCCATTAAAGCGGAGGGGGAATAAAGATTAAAAATTTCCTTTCATATTGAAATTTGAAATATTGTTTATCAGACCATGCAAACGGATATCTCCGATACTTAGGCCTATCCGCCCTCCCCATAAGTTTGCTGCGACCCTCACGTCGACACCCCACCTTTTCCAATGTTTTATATCCGTCACACTGCAAAAATTATGGTAGAACACTAGTCTCGGGATATTTCGAGTCAGGCTCTATATGGAAAATACACCAAAATGACATCGATTTCAACAGGTTAAATTCAACATTCAAGGTGTCGTCCAAATACAGATATCAGAATGGAGTTGATTTTTTTTTATGCCTGGGTTTTAACAACCAAATTATTACACAGAATACACAGTACTGGTTG
>JZLH01S0017620.1:34790-51919 GCA_001188425.1 Eucidaris tribuloides | reverse complement strand
GGGGACGACCACCCGCTACCTCCATCTCTGGTGTCCGCTGCTCATCGGGATTGGACCGTTGCCTCAACATGCGAGCATCTGTGAAAATGAGACAAAAAGAACATCACTAAAATAAGTGCTAAGAACTCAGAGCAGTCGTGATATTATCTAGTTAAATCTGTACAGGAAGATTGCATCAACAAGAGAGCATTTGTGATAATGAGACAAACAGAAACGTCGCCCAATGAGTACAAGAATTCATAACATATTAGTTAACTCTGGATGGACCATTGCCTCAACATGCACCTGTGAAGATGAGATAAAAAGAAACATAGTCCAATAGATAGAATTATTGCCTCAACATGTGCGTATCTAACAGAAATAAGACAAAAAGAAACATCACCAAATAAGTGCTAAGATCTCAGAGTAGTCGTCATATTATTAAATTAAACGTCGACAGGACTATTGCATCAACAAGAGAGAACCTGTGAAAATGAGACAAAAGGGATCATCACCCAATAAGTCCTAGGTATTCACAACACTTCACATTCCGGTATTGCAAACCATAACAGTATTGGACCAAATACAGGAAAGACCCACGATGGAATATAACCATTATGATTCTTTCACACTTTTCCTGCTAATACTATATATTTCAATATAAGAATGACTGCATTTTAACAGGTTACTTTTCTGCATGTATATATTTTGTATGTATTGATATCCATTTTATTTTGCAATATACTAATGGATAATAAAATGCAAGCCAATATTTCAACATGATTCTGATTCAGATTAGAGTGCCAACTTGTCCAATTATGTTGCAAGTTTATTTGCTGATTTGGGGAATTTCCCATCTTGTTTGGAGACCAATTACACAGATTAGTTACTATTCCTGTACGGAAAAAACAACAAAACAAAATTTACACCAAGCCTGTTGTTTTAATGCTTTAACTACAATACTGCAATGTTTTGTGCAGTAGGATTCATTTTGATACATGTCATGATGTTCGATGCAACTTTATGTGGAATTTCTACACTAGATCCACACAATAAGGCTACAATTCACAGCTGGGAGGATTTTAACCTGTTGAAAACTGAAGCAACTTACGATTGTCACAAGACAAAAACTCATTGAACAACAGTCCTATGATACCTTTGTCATATTACAGTTGTAAGATTGTTAGCTGTTTTGAGTAAAACATCCATAAGACAATCATATGACCATTCAACACATTTCCTAAGATTAAACTGTGTACAGAAAGGAAGCCAGGACAACTGTCCAATACACTTTGACCATTTCCTTATAGTGCCCTTTGAAAACAGGTTTACCTGTAGAAGGAAAGTTCTGAAACACTACACAGAAAGTGAAAAATTTGAAATTTGGCTCCAAATAAAGAAACACCGAGGAAAAGACATCTCTTGGAAGCAGGATGTTCTGCTCAATGAAGTAAAAACACAAATTTATAAATACTCCTACCTCCAACTGCTCGCACTTGCAAAACAGGACGCAAAATATTACGTGTATCATCCCTGCACAGTTGAAGATACATATGTGTCAATTAAAACAGCAAATGCAACAGAACGTCAGCTTAGAAAGCCCCTTAAAGTCTGACTTCCTCAAACCCATCACTGTAGCAGCAGCATCAGTTTAACACAACATGAGTTCATTTATCTCCTCTTCCTTAATTGCCGCCCTTATTTGAAGGGTGGGGATTTCCCGACATGTCATTCCCTACATTTTTCATTGGATTCTTATTTCTATGTGTGTTGTTTGTCTGTGTCTGTCTGTTGGAGGAAATATTTGATGGTTTGTCATGGGAAATTATCAATTGATTTGTCCATTAATGATTGAAGAAACTTGGTGGTTACCTAGGTGTCACTCACTTAAAGGCCCACTGTCATGACAGAAGGAAAAATGCCCTCTTTTGACTAAAATCATGAAAAGGGTGCAAAAATGACACCCATAATGCAACAAAAACTGCCATGACAGTGTGGAAAAAATACATTTGATTTCCTCCCACAATCTTTACACTATAGCACTGCAACAGACCATGAATAAATAACTTAAAATTAATAAATAAATACAAACAAATAAACTAAAAACAAGAACAAATGGGTCCTTACGGTCACAGACTACAGTGCATTTAAATTTTGAGTGTAATGCTAAACTGGACATTAATTACTGAAACTGTTGACAAAAGTTATTCATAATTTAAATTGATATAATGTGTTGGAAGAAACATGTAGGGCTTAATACTTGGTGGTTATCTAGGTGTCAATCACGTAAAGGTCCACTGTCATGACAGAAGGAAAATGCCCTCTTTTGACTAAAATCATGAAAAGGGTGCAAAAATGATACCCATAATGCAACAAAAACTGCCATGACAGTGTGGAAAAAAATACATTTGATTTCCTCCCACAATCTTTACACTATAGCACTGCAACAGACCATGTTCATAAATATGTGCCTGTATTTCGGGACTAGTTGACATCCTCTCTGTGGCTGAGTTGACCCTTGACAACAGGCCTTTGTGAATAAATAACTTAAAATAAATAAATAAATATAAACAAATAAACTAAAAACAAGAACAAATGGGTCCTTACGGTCACAGACTACAGTACATTTAAATTTTGAGTGTAATGCCGAACTGGACATTGATTACTGAAACTGTTGACAACACTTATTCATAACTTAAACTGATATAATATGTTGGAAGATAGGGCTTAAAAAATAATCAACATGCTCCGTGGTCTAAATCTGGGCCATGGTCTAGATGAAGCCCTGGAGTGCCAAAGACAAAATAGCTCCCTGTAGCATACACGTAGCTATCAAGCAATCTATCTTCAGCAATTTTTCTTTTCACCCTCTGTCAAGGAGGGGGCCAATCGGATGACAACAACCACCTACCACCAGAGTGTGGGAGACATCTAACAGGGCCTCTTCTTTTAATAACATACATCCTCCTCTTCTTCATCTTTAATTGTCTTGTAATTGTCTCCATGAATCACTGTCAGCGCCAGGCAGCTGAGACCTTGGCTGCTCATCAGAGGAGTAACATATCACGTATGGTTAACTTTAGAGAATCTCCACACCTATTGTTGGAAAACATGAACTTCCCAGTCACACCCATGAACTAAACCCAATAAAGACAGAGGCTAACATTGTGAAACTTCAATTCAAAAATTGTCAAACTGTGATATCTGAGCTACATAGTAGTGCTTAAATGGACAAATAGACACCCTACAAAACACAATTTTGAAAAGTCATGCTGCCACTGGCAAGATAGCAGCATATGAATGAATGTCACCCATGAATTTCCACTGCAGTGGAGTATAAAATAGGGTAGATCTGGACAAAGTAAGTCTATGGGAGGAAATGGGCATGGTAAATCTGACCAATCAACCTCAGTGCTTTTAGATTTCACTTTTTTAAAGCACTAAATGATCATTTTGAAATAGTTTTTTTCAGGATTTCATTTTCAGAATTTATCAAAGACATTTCAATAGAGCATGGAGGATCATGTAGCTCACATTTTGTTTAAAACTGTGGTCATTGTAAGCCTGTGGCTTTAACAGTGGGACTGTTCAATGCATCTTCCTACCCCTAATCTTTGGCTATGATATAAAATTGGGCTGTTACTCAAACTGTATATTAATGGTGGTCTAGGTTTCACACACTGCCAGTATCTTTAACCCAATGACTTGAATTTGGTAGTGTCCAACCTTAGCAAGAATTGTTTGACAAATGTGCAACTGCACTGGTGTGAGTGTTTGACCTTGTAAGCTTTGCTCAGGCTCAGCAGGTATTCAGTTTCAAGAAGATGATACACGAATCAGGTCTGGCAGTCAGACTAGTTTAATGATTGCATAAAATTCAAATTCAGTGGGTGACAATACACGAGTGAATTCTGTTTGAATGTTATCAGCGCCTATTTAAATGAAACAAGAATTTTTTTGCCACAAGGCTTTCGCGAGAGGTGAAGATTTTGTGTAAATCTGTACATTACAAATGATTTTAGATTAAATGGTTAAGAAGTTCAGTTTGGGGTATACAAATCGTTGACAGAATCTTTAATTCATATAAAAATCAAGAAATATGTTTGTGGTAGATGTACATGTATCACTGCATACAGATGTTTGAGCTACATTCATAATGCACATACACAAGCAGATTACAGTACAATATTTATTTATCCCACAGACTGACAGAAAAACCATCACAATCTCTATTATTTTTTCTAAAGATTGGTAATAGTTAAAATCACACTGTAAATACCAACCAGCATATTCTAAAATTGAACAAAGGCAAGTGCTCTTAATTCCAGTTCAATGGTGCTACATTATCTCTTCAAAGCTGGGAATAATCATCACAGAGTATTATAACAATAGGTTGAAAGGCAGTCAGTAACACTACAAACAACTTGTTGCAGATGGCCAAGGTTATAAAGCTGGTTTGATTACATTTTGTAATCACGTATCATTATAAAAGGGTAAAAAGATATTCAGCCCTGGCAGATAATTGCCACCATATCATAGTTATAGGAAGAATAAAAAGATATGATGTGATGTTCAGAGTAAAGATGATGGTGATGATAATGATGATCATGATGATCATGAAGATGGTGATGATGATGGTGATAATGATGGTGGTGGTAATGAAGAAGATGATGTTGATGATGATGATGATGATGATGATGATGATGACAATGGTGATGATGATGATAATGACAATGATGATGATGATGATGATGATGATGAATAAGGATGATGATGATGGTGACAGCAGTGTTGTCAATGTGATAGAGAAGGAAAGACTGCAAGGGTACATTTCAATGAAACTAGAAATTACCGTACTTTTCAAACACCAAGTTAATTTTGACGACAAGTACAAATGCAATTGTTGTTTAGAACCTGTCAATAAAGACCACTTGTCTATAAAAGGTCATGGGGGGGTATCCATAGGAGTCTTTATCTGCAAATTTCACCTTATATGCATGTACTGTACATGTATGTATACCATAATGCACATCTTAAAACCCAGGGCTCAACACTACTGCTCGCATGCCCAAGGCAAGTAAAAGATCAAAATATTAAAATTTACTTGCCCAATCCGAAAGTTAAGTTTTAATCATCAAATGATGAAAACATTTAAACATCTTTATGTTCAATGATGATGGCTCAAGGCTGAGCAGAACTGTGGTAAAATTGTATCATTCTTTAAATTAATAACTCTCACCTTTGCAACATCCAGAATTGACATAACAAACGTCAAATGCCATGAAAAGGCTGGAGGCTTAGTGGTTGTAATTAGTGAATATAATGATGTTTACTCCTTTTATTTTTTTATTTGGACTCTTAAATATTTCTTTTGGACGAGTACAAACGTGAAAGTGTTGATTTTACTTGTCCAAAGGGTAAGCAAAGAAATATGTAAACTAGTGTGGAGCCCTGCATAACCTATTCAACAGCACTCTGCATACATGTAGTCTGGTCATTTTTAACCTACAGTGAGATGCACACTCTCAAAGGCAAATACACAAGCTCCAAATGGTACACATTACATGTGTATGAGATTGTGTACACACAGAGTGTGTTTGTGTGTCTGTGACTCTGTGTCTGTGTATGTGTACTTGTATGAGAGTGTATGTGTGTGTGCATGTACAGTAGTATGCAGTCCATCTATTCACTGCAGTATCCCCATCCACCCCCACAAAATGTAAATGCACGAAGGGCCAAGCAGTGAAATAGCAAGCTAGCTAGGCGAGCTTGGCTTCACATAATATGACAAACGACGGCTATTTCGAGCATTTCATATTCTCACTAGAGTCGTACGGGGCCTCGCATTCGACGACTTGCATTATAAGGCAGACGCTGCAGTGCCTGTTGAATGCATGTGTATTCAATCCACTCTTGGATTTTTTTTTCTACGGCATTATTCACTAACGGCGATGACAGATTTCCATCGACACACAAACACACTGCACACACACACACACACACTGCACACACACACACTGCACACACACACACACACACACACACACACACTGCATTTGGTACATTATGATGTGCATGTACAGATTGTGCTTGGTGCATATTCAACACGTGTGTCAATTTCTGATAATATACATAGTTTATGTGTCTTTCTTCTATTTTGCAGTCCTGGAAAACAATACAGTATTATGTATGTAAGCCTAGAATTTTCAATCATTCTGGAAAATGCAGTACTTGCAATGTTTCACGCTTCATGTGGAAACAAAATTCAAATTTTAAATGCCCAATTCAATTGCAATATAGTTTCACTATTACAGATGTATTATTCTGAGCTTAACATTGACAAATTTGTGATTTCTGCTTTTGTCAAACAAAAGTATATCAGATGATTACAATTTTGAAAATAATGTGTTGATTAAATTAAAATCTAACCAATTAAACATTGCATTCTTATTATATTTCTGAATAAAATTGTTGAATTTATTCTTTGTTTTAGTAGTACACTTTCGTTGGAATGTACATGTGCAGGGATATGTATTCTTCTCAATAGAAAGTTACAAAACCAGGTAATCAGCCTATCACTTACTTAAGTGACATTTTTCTTTTTTGTATTCTTTTTTCAATTTATATTTGATATACACAAATATTCTACTGTAATAAATGCACTGACAACAATCAATTTAATAATATCCCTCTCCCCCAAAATACACAAGGTAAATGTCTAGAGCTACATTTCACAAAGAAAACATGGTGCCAATAAAACTTGCCCTCCAAATTAAACAAAATGATCAACAGAAATTTATAATTCAACTTACAATTAAAATATTATTTTTGCATTAAATACTTTTTCGAATGAAATACAAACTGTTCCTGTCTATTCATTCAACAACTACAGTTATACCTGTAGAAAGGTTTAAAATTCTGCCAAAATGGTAATCCTCTGATGAAATTTTACTTGAAACTACATGTATTTTGTGGTACATCACAGAGTGGTCACTGACGAGTGATGAAGTGAATCATCATCAGGAAGTTCACAGGATTTTAACTCTTAACGTGCCGAAGTCGCAGATCTGCGACCAGTAATACACGTAAAGTCCTTAGAGGTTAAAATCCTCAGGCACGTTAAGAGTTAAAGGAAAGGTAATTTGTGGTATTTTGAGATAAAATGCAGAAAGCCGTGGATGTCAGGTTGAATTAATTAGCACATCACTGTCTTTATTTACATGAATTTATTTACTGACTCATTTGCATGTTTTTATTTACTCATTATCATTTTGTATGTATTCAATTATTTATTTATTCAATTACTTATACTTATTTATTTATTCATTTATCAATTCATTTATTTATTATTCGTTAATTTATTTATAATTTTGCATTTTTCTTAATAAGTCATGTTTTCATAGCAAACCTGACATACCAAACATTTCATGGAACTCAGGTAAGACTGGAGTTTCCATGGCAACTGTTTCTTGTCATGTGACTGATTTTTTAAAGAAATAAAACACTAATACAAAGATAAGTTGTTTCTTGAAATTGTACTCAAGTGGACTGCTGAAACTATTATCTTCACACATCCAAATGTAATGTTTTGTTTTGTTTATGCTTTGCTTTCAATCAAAAAAAATAATTTGTTTTATAAAATTACAATTTATTTATGACATTGAGTCCCCATGACAATACACGGGAAATCAAGATCCAGTACATGTAATTTAATGTATCAAAATTTGATAGGCAATGTCAGCTATTGGACAACCATTTAGAACACAAAAATTCTACAGTTACTGTAGTTGAAGCGTTACACATCTGCAAACTTTTATAAAAATCATACCAGAAATTCACTTACCATAGTCATCCCATTTTAAAGAAGTTTACACGCAAAGTACTTTATAAATACACTAAATATTTCACAATAGTTTTATTTTCACCAACCACAAAAATGTTAATTTCCTGATATACCTCTGCAACATACATAAAAAAAGCCACAAAATCCTGACAGTAAACTCTTGCAAATTCCCTGTCCTAAAACAAAATCACGAAAATAAATGTTGCAAAATATATGGCACATACAGTATTATTCGATGCACCATAATATACACCAAACTTCATTGGTCATAACAAAACACAAAAATGACATTCACACACATCGTCCAAGGAAAACTGGAAACCAAGACACTCGGACACATGGACAGACACATAAACACACACACTTGTTTAAGCAATTTATATGTGCACATATGCAATGCTATGCACATGTACGTACATGTATGCATGAGGAACGAAATGTAGATTTACACATGTGAATGCTTATGAGATGTAGGTTTGGATGTTTCATGTGAAAAGCCCACTAGAAACAAATATGTAAGTATGTCAACACCATATCTCACTGTTCTGCTAAGTTGAGGATGGAATGTTAGCTATGTATCCCACATGTCCATGTGCACGTACACTACCTAGAAAAGCGGTGATTTCTGGAAATGCATAATTACATTATGTAAATGTCAAACCTCTAATCTCCCCCATCTGAATTCACCAAGATTGACATTGCCACATATATTTTTTCTTTTTTTGGGGGGGGGGGTGATGGGAGAAGGTGTTTATCATTACATGCAACAAGGCTGCATTTAATCATTGCCTATTACAAATTGATGTTGTATTGGTTTAGTTTCACTCAATGTTAAAGGGAGAAGAAGCCAGCAACTAACAGGCATAAGTTAAGAAAAATATGACATTGTGAGTATTGCGAGAATTATGGTACATGGTGATAAAGACAGCCTAAATAAGGGGTACTGTGTGATACTCACCCTCAGCAAAGGCCCTATTTGTGTGTTCATTTTATGTCTTTCCAAGTTTTATCCCGGGATAAAACTTGCAGAAACAGTTATAGGGGGAGGAGCTAATCGATTCAAACAGTGCATACATTACCATGGCGCGACTAACACCCGTTGGGTGGCATGCATCGGTCACGCATGGTCAGCTCCAGACTAGTGCATGTGCGATCTGATTGGTTGGCAAGAACTCAAATTTTTTTCTCAACTTATGCCTGTTAGTTGCTGGCTCCTTCTCCCTTTAATGCCTGGGTATAGTTTTGGTCAGAAATATAACTTGTTCATATTTAATCTTTCACAAATTCTACTGTCACTCAATACATCAGAAAACAGCTTCAAACTAATGATGATGATGATGATGATGACGATGACGATGGTGATGTTGATCAACACGATATTAGTGATAATGATAATAATGATGATGATGGTGGTGGTGGTGGTGGTGATGATAATGATGATGATGGTGATGATGATGATGATGATATGATGATGATGATGATGATGATGATGATGATATTTCTCAGTGACCCTTAAACTAAATACGGAACTTTTTTTGGGGGGGGGGGAGTCCGTACCGTGAGATAAAACCGAACACTAAGCCGCTGATGAGCTTTGCTTATTCAACATCTAATGATGATGACACTAATACAGCATGTACCTGAGTTCACAGCATTACTGATTCACAGTAATGAGTTAAACAGTTTCTGCAAATAAGGATTTCTACACTTTTTCGGAGATTTTTCACAGTTCAGCACTCTGGATGGAAAAAAGGGTCTCTTCTATCATATGACACCAAAAGTTGGGTGATA
Source organism: Eucidaris tribuloides (assembly GCA_001188425.1). NCBI lineage: Eukaryota > Metazoa > Echinodermata > Echinoidea > Cidaroida > Cidaridae > Eucidaris > Eucidaris tribuloides. The sequence continues at coordinate 42,306 of JZLH01S0017620.1, read as the reverse complement.
TATTATGCTTGAATGAGCAGAAGCACTTACATTGTATGCTTAAAAGAGAAAGGTTTGAAAACACCATTAGTGATAATGATGATTGATCGTGGTGGTGTGTGATGATAATGATAATGGTAAGATGACGATGATGTGATGATGATGATGTACGATGGTGGGTGATGACAATAATGATATTTACTCAGTGACCCTTAAACTAATACAATTCCTTTCTTTTTTGGGGGGGGGGGGCTTATTTGGAGGACAAAACCACCAACAATCTGCTGATGAGGCTTGATTGCTTATTCAACCATCTAATGAATGATGATACTACATTTACCCAAGTCACATAGACGTAAAACAATTTCTTGAAATATAAAGGATGATCTACACCTTTCAGGAGATTTTCACATTCTTTGGATGGAAAAGCGGTCTCTTCATCTAAATGAAACCAAAATGTTGGTTTGATGTAATTATGCTTTGATGACAGAAATCACTTTTGTTAAAAGAGAAAAGTTTGAAAAAAAATGTTTCTTTTTTTGGGGGGGGGGCTGGTGTCAATAAAGTTCAAAGGCATGAAAACCTTTAAATCTTTCTTATGATCAATGACGACATCAAGTGTTCATTAAGCATGAATAGTATTAAAAGGCATACATCACAAACTACACACGATTTTTTTTTTTCATTATTGTCCGAAATCAGCTTTGGCACTTGTGCTCCATTTTTCATCACATATTCATGTTCCATAGAGATTTTATACAGATCCTGATCAATTAATGTGTGATTAGTACCACTAAAGTGAATAATCGAAGAAGATTCCCACTCCCTCCGCAACACGCCTTCCCCCCCTCCTCGGCGCTTCACCTTAGATGAAGATACAGAATTAAATGAATACGCTATACGTAGTCATGACGTAACGTTATACAGTGAGTGTTAGTATGTTTTGTGTACATGTATGTCCAAGTGATTGTGTCTGTGTGTGTTGTACAGTCATGCAAGTCTATGTGTTTCTGTGTGTATGTCTAAAATGTGTGTTTAGTGTTTTATGAGACTGTAACAAATGTTTGTTTCTGTATGTTATATGCAGCAGACATTGCTTGTGTATATGTGTGTGCAATGTGGAAAGTGGCATGTATTGTGTACTATATCTACAAGACTGTGTGTATCTGTATGTGTGTAGGTATGTTGTGTGTGTGTGTGTTGTGTGTGTGTGTGGTATGTGTGTGTGTGTGTTGTGTGTTTGTGTAGGTATGTGTGTGTGTGTGTGTGTGTGTGTTGTGTGTGTGTGTGTGTGTGTGTGTGTGGCGTTTGTAAACGCCTCCAACCGTGGATCTGTTTTGGATTGATTTATTGTCAACCGCGGGACGTACTATGTACATTCCAGGGGGACGGTCCACATTTTTAGATCTTGTTTGTAATTGAGATCTTATGCAGCAATTACAACCAGTAAGCAAGGTCTGGGGGTAATATGAGAACGTCCGCATTTGAGGTTTGTGAGGTGAAGGTAAAAATTGCCGTGTGTGTCCTGCGGTATTTCCGTCAACAGACACACACAGTTTAAAAATTGTACATCCTGGTCGAAGGTGATTACAGTATTGTGTGTGTGTGTGTTGGTGTGTGTGTGTGTGTGTATGTATTTGTGTATGCGGTTTTCTATATATCTGTGTGCAGGTGTGAGGTTATGTATGCATGTATGTATGTGTATATGTGTGTGTGTGTGTGTGTGTGTGTGTGTGTGTGTATGTTGGCCGTGTGTATGTCTGTGATTGTGTGCGCTGTAGGATAAAAATGCTAACAGGTACTACTCATACTGGCTCGGATGCACTCAGTCAGTTGTAATGTACATGTCGTTCATAGCTACCACAGATTGCTCAACAGAAGCCACTTGCTGTGCAGCTGCAGTATACCAGCACACACTCTCTTCTTACTCACACGCCATCACATCCACACACTACATCTGTAGCTATAGAGCAGAGAACGGATGCTAGCAGGTCGCTGATGTGCTGTGTTATCAGCATGCATGCTATTGTAACATTCACACACCAACTGCGCAAAAACGATAAATATTCTAAAAATACTTTATGTTTTAAGCATAAATGTTGCGCATTAGCAACTCCTCTTACTCATTTTTGTCAGTCGCAAAGCTTAAAATCTCATCTATTATCAGTGTGAAAATACAAGAAATTTCAAGCAAAGACAAGTGCTTTTTTTTTCTGGCTTTGTGCTCTCGAGAAGAAATACTCAGCCATGACTTGCACTAGTGGCGATGTAACATCTACATGTACATGAGGTGCAGACTACAATGTATGAAGAACATGTACTAGAGATTTATAAATTTAAAGTGTGTATAGTGCATTATTTTCTGTCATTTTGGTAGTTTTCTGCCATAGTCTCATAGATAAATTTGTCATACTATGATTCTGATCACGATGCCTCATATAAATGCGTAACTTAAAAAGTTGTAAACAGAAAAACCTTGAAATTGGCAGCCAGAATATGACAGAAGTAGGCTCAAATGTTGCAATCTGTGATAGTGCACACTGTGAACCCTATGAATGCAGAGTACCACAGAATACTGATAGTTAACAGATCTATGTTGCTGTAATCTTTTCTTCATCCCTCAGACACACCAGTACTGATTACTAAATGATGATAATGACCATGATGATGATGAGATGATCGATGATGACGATGAAGATGAATGATGATTGATGGAACGATGAAGATGATGATGAGATGATGATGATGATGATAATGATGATCGTTTATGACTATTACAATTATTATTTATGAAGGAAGATAAACAAGAAAATAATCATCATGAGGAGGAGGATAAGGATGCATGAGGAGGAGGAGGAGGGGGAAGAAGAAGAGGCAAAGGGTAGAGGAGGAGGGGATAAAATAAAAGAAAGAGAAGAAAAATGTTGATGATGATGATAATTATTGATATGATGATGATGATGATGATGATGAATGATGATGGTGATGATGATGATGATGATGAAGGAGGAAGAGAAGAAAGATATTGAAGATAATCGACACAATGATTGGTGATGATAATGATGATGATGATGATGATGATGATGATCGAGAGAGGTAAAGACAAATAGGAAGCTAGATCATTGAAACAAGAAGGCAAAGAATAAGCAGAAAAAAGAAGGAGAGAAAAGGGAGGAGAAAAAGATGATTGCCACTGTGATAATAGACTTCTCAAACAGTGTGAATGATAATGACCATGGTGACACCATGATATCTGAGTCTATGATAATGATGCTGATGTTAATTGTGTGAGCTAAGGTAAGCTACTTTAACATAATCAAATTTTCCCAATTTTTACGGAAATAATTCATTAAAATTTCAAAATTTTCAAAGCATTGTAACAATGCAATTAAATTTTGAAACCATTAATAAGGCAGTTCTAACTGCGGAAGGTGTGATTTGTATATCATGCTTATCTACATGTATCTATCTATTAATCTATCTATCTATCTACGCTCTCTACCTATTTATCTATCTATCTATCGATCTAAGTCTATCTATCTTGGTTATTCCATCCTTTGTATACAAGCCCCTTTTAAGGCATCTTTCATTTCTTGCTGTCTCTATTATTTTGGAATAATTATTAAAGGGCAGTAACATGATTGGAAGAAATAACAACAAATAACTTCTAGAACTAAACTGGTTGAAAGTAGGAATCTATACACCAGTTTGGAGTGGATCCCTGGCTGAAAGGATTTATCTTGAATTTGTTTACTTACGGAAAGAATCAAGCATGAACATAGCATGTGTCTTATGTATTTTCTAGTGCCCCTAAAAGAAAATTAATCCTATAGAAACGACAGAAACTTTGTCTGTCCAGAAAGCACATTAATGGCAAGTTCTTTTAAAATATTAAAGTCAACTTTTGACAGCCAAATGTTTAAGAGTAGAACCCTCGAAATAGTTTAACTTGATTCTAGAATTAGTTTATCCAAGTTAAGGACTACCCCCAAATGTAGCCATTCCATATTTCTGGGCCTATCCGGTAATTTCAAATATACTATTGGCTATATGATTCCTAAATTTGAACAAGAACTCTAATTTTATGCTATCTTTCTTTAGTTGGATCAAATCTTAAGCAGAAACAGTTGTAGTTTTAAAAAATTAAAGAATATAATTTTAAAGACACTGTATAACAATTGTGGAACGACCCATTTAAAAAAATGTCAAACTTCTGCTATTAACATATCTTGATGAGTTTGAATGGGACAAATAAACACCGCGCCAGAACACAAAAGTTCAGACAGTTATGTGTCAATTGGCACATTCTCGGAGCAGAGGAAAATTCTGGCAACACAGCAGTCTATGGGGAAAGCTTGGAATGGTTCTCATGATCTTTTATTTTTATAAAGCACTTATGCATAATTTTAAGACTTTAATTTTTAGGCTTTTTTTCAGCTTATTACAGACACTGATACATGGAGAATCAATGTACTGTAGATCACACTTTTTGAAAAATGGAAATATTGTTCTATGGCCTTTAATGTGTCGGACCAACATGCAAAGATGTAATCATCGCTCACTTTTGAATCTCCATTTTAAAACGCAGGAAGAAGACTGAAGAATTTGATGCAGATGTTGGGATTTGGAAGAGGGGGGGGGGAGTTGTGGATCAAATGACCAAGGTGAATGGAGTATCAGTTGGTATGGACATGTGTTGAGGGCAGGAAGTTGATGTACATGAATTCATGAAGGCGCGTTTGAGTTTCATTGGATGTCAGAGGGGAAGGGGGCAAACGCAAGAAGACATGGAAGAAGCAAACTGATGGAGAGAGAGTAGGAGGGTTGGATAAAAGGAGAAAGATGCATTGAATAGGGTGAAGTGAGGGAGGGGTAAGGCAATTTCCTGTGAGTGTGAGGTAAATCTGGCCACCTCGTTATTGGCGACTAAACCGGGATTTAAATATCTGGATTACTTCTAACACATTGACTGAAACATGTTTGTAACTCTTGAAAAATTAAAGACAAATGAATGACTGTTAGCTTTTAGGTACATATACCTGTTTGTGTATATTCAGTGTATATTCAGGTGTTTAACAGTTTTGAATGATCCCAGGAGTACACATGTATTCACAATCAGTCAATTTGGGTCTTTTGCAAGACCTGTAACGCAAGTATACAAAAATATAGTCAGAAACAAAATTGCAACAGCAAATGGGAAAAGGGGGTGCACATCTACAAAGCTATTTGCTATTACTGAGCATTTTGTTGGGGAGGCATTAACTATGAAAGTTGAAAACCAATATATGTCTGCTTGGGCTTCTTTATTATCTTTCACAATTTAATTGCACAGTATGTTATATTTTCTCCTCAAAATCTATAAAGATCAAGCATGTAGCCAAAGACCGATTGCAACACACAAGGAAGGTGTGCTACATAGGATGTAAAGCAAACCTAAATGTGGTGTATCATACCGCAACTTGCAACAGCAAAATGGCAATTTACCGACGCAGGACCCACATTATATATTCCCCAAACACTTCGCCTTGTCTGTGCACAAAATTAACTCAGATTATTTAATTTTAGCAGCGGCCCACGATCCCCTAAGGTTTTCACCCGATACAAGCCAATAAGCCAGTCGTTTCCATTCAGACCTGACCGAGCCGTAATTAAGAGAAAGGAGAAGGCAAGAGAGACAGCAAGAAGAAAGTATTAAAAAAAGTCGAAGCCTTGCGTTCGATCTGAAATATCATTATATTTTAATTGGAAATGTGCTACTGTGCGGGTAATTTTATGTGACTGAAGTAGACTGTGCAATGCTGGTGGCATGCAAAAATAACGACATGCAGCAATGTTGTAGTTATCCATAAAAAACGTTATCGTGTGTGCTGTGTATGTATGTCGTCTGTCTGTCTTGTGTGTTTGTTGGTGTGCATGTTTGATGTGTACGTGTGTGTGTCTGTGTTGTGTGTGTCTATTGTGTGTGTGTGTGTGTGTGTGTGTGTTTTATTCTTGTAAATTTTGTGCGCATGACATGTTTCTGTGTGTTTTATGTGTGCCACATGCATGTGTGGCATGTTGTGTTTGTACAAAATTGGTTTGTCCTGTTGTCATCTAACGTACAATTGTAGGATATTATTTCATATTGCCAGCCTTCTTTCAAATGTAAGAAAAAAATATTCATTTTGAAGGCATATGTGTGTGTGTTGTGTGATGTGTGTGTGGTGTGTGTTGTGTGTGAAACTGTGTTGTGACTGTGTGTGTGTGTGTGTGTGTGTGTGTGTGTGTGTGTGTGTGTGTGTGTGTGTGTTGTGTGTGTGTGTGTGTGTGTGTTGTGTGTGTGGTAACATACTGTGTTTGTACAAAATTGTTGTGTCTGCGTATCTGCTTGAGTAGACTTTACATACAATAAAATTTCATGATAGTCAAATGTACGGTGTTCAATATATGAAATTATTCCGATGTGCCGGCCTTTTCGTTCACAGTAGAATAACTTCATATGAGTACATGTTCACACAACTGTAGGGACAAGAGGAGATTAAACATTATGGTATATTAGAGCAAGAATATCTTGCTTGGCTGCTATCATCTAAGGATTTGCACATTATACGTGTACCAAATTCAAAATGTTTCAAAGCAGGTTATTATGTGGTCATGTGTCGTATGGTGGACCTTTGCGTTACAGGCACCAAAAATTATGAATTTTGTCATGCTTGCATAAACCAATATAACTAAAAGAATACTTATCAGAAAGCAACAAAAGTATACATTTTCTGAAAGCTAATATTTCAGAAGATCTCAATGCATGCAAGGTCAGTTGCTATACAGGGTGTGTAATAAAAAATTAAAGGGTAATATACAAAAAACGTATATTTTTGTGATATTAATGACAACTCATTGCACTTGTCAGTACTAAGTCATGGCTCAAAATTGATGTAGTGTTGTGAATAAGCCACACTTTTAGCTTAAGAAAATGTATGGTTTTACTAGTTTTTGATTTTCAGCTGGAGTCGATAAGCAGATTGTGACAATATATGTTTAAAATTGTGTTGCGATTTGTTTACACAAACATTAATTAAATCTAATTAAACATGAACATTTATCAAACCTAACTAACACATTTTAGAGATTAAATATAGACTGTTGTATTAATAAATGGATTGTAGAGTGTATTTACAAATTTCAAAAAAACTGTACCCTGAAGTGAACATACTCTGTGTGTCTTACTATGGCAGTACTGTATGCTTCATAACGTGTACAGTCAATGCAAGCAGCAAAGCTACAGCCATTCATTATTAATGTATTAATGAACCTTGAAGACAATTAATTTCATTTTTAAACTGTTGAGAATTGGACAGTAACATATGTTGTCAAGTTAGCAGATGCATATCATAACTCAAGATAAGCTTATCTGCTGCAATAGTAGGAAAAAAAAAAAAGAGTACAGGTGAATTTGCAATTTTCTGCCATAGAGATTGTACACATCCTCCTCCGCTTAATCCTATCCGCTTATCCACCAGATTTAGCGCCTCGTTAACATTTTTTGCATTTTTTCCAA
>JZLH01S0017607.1:10381-34117 GCA_001188425.1 Eucidaris tribuloides | reverse complement strand
GGATCCTTGCAGACACCATTGCACAGAATGCACGTATTGGCTGTTCTAATATGCGACCACATCCCTCCTTAACCGCTATGGGACGCTCTGTAATTAGAGCATTTATCTCAATATTTTGTCATAAAAGGCATTCTGAATAATACACGAATCGGAAATAGAGAAAAACAGCAAAATACAAGACGACAAACCAGTTGAACATTCATTAAACAAACAGAAGTATTAAAAGGCAATGTGTATCTTCTACAATCTTGATACCAATCCATTGCTGCCCGTACACTCTGCGAGCTCGAAGAAATTCTAAGTTCACAAACATGACTCCAGGTCAGGACACTTGAAGTCACCTGACTTGAGGTCAACTCCCAGGTGTGTATTTCCATTGCTGCGTATGTATATTGGGTGCATAATAAGGGAAGAAAATTGTATCACAGTCCATATGTATGTGTTGTAAATTGGTATCATACTTATTCATGTATATTATTCTATTTACATCTATACATTGACTTTAAAATGTGATGTGCACATTGCTTCATTATAACCAGAACTGAATCAGGGTTTTATTCATATCATTTTCCTCAGGTATATATATCTTATTTTTGTTTAAGTTTAATATGTATATTTGTGTATTTTGTTGTATTTGTGTTAAAGGCGCTATATAAATATTGGATATCATTTTAAGAAGAGGTTATGGTACAGTTTTTACTCTTATTGTTTTATTCCGTATCTACTATGAATTGGGGCTGGATGTCTGTTGTCTTTCTTTTATCGTTTTCATTTTCGATACTGAAATCATTTGAGTGAGGATTAACAAATATGCATACTTGTGGAAAGCTGAATTGACATTTGAGAATTAAAAGGTCAAGGGTCATATAATTACTGCATACATTTTAACAGATGAAATGATACGTTGTGTGTTATTCAATAACCAGATACTATATTATGTAATGTCAATTGGTGATAACATTGTCTAATGGGTACAGTGCACTTTCGATATAAAGAAGTCCTTGGGACCCATCAAATTTGTTCTTTATAACGAAATTTCTTTATATCAGGGTTGCAAAAACAATAAAAATACAAAGGAAATCCTAGCTCTGGGACCAGAGATTTTACTTCTTTGTAATGAAATTTTGTTATATCAGTGTTCTTTATAACGAGAGTGCACTGTACATGATGTGGTACATGTACTGTCGGCTAAGAAAAGTTAATTTTGCCCTTAGTGTGTGTTGTTCAATGTGGGTGACAATTCTCCGTTGTGTTCCTGAGGTCTGAAAAAATGTGTTGTATGCTTCCCGTTCCGAAGGGGGGAGGGAGAGGGGTTCTGGTTAGTCCAAATGAATTGGTCCCAAACGATAATCTCAACACATTTGTTACTGAACAATTAAGCCAGTAATTGCATTATTTTGATTAATGTCTATTAATTTTTATGTTATTAAAAAAAGTTACTGCTTGTATAATCAAGAATAATTAATCCTTATTATCCGAACTTTCGAACTTTAAACAAAAACAATTCACATCAGAAATTAGCTTCAGTTAAATTATGTTCATCATCTGAGGGGATATTATGTGTGTATCTATAAAGATTTATCTGTGTTATGACGGATATGATTATGTTGTTGTTTTGGGGGTCGCAAAATACTTATTTGATATTATGCAATAAAGTGCTCAAAATGCTGGTACAGTTTGATACTGATGAAACTTGCTTGGACTATTTTTGTTTTTTGTGTTCTGTTTTTTGTTATAGCCGTACAGTGTTGTGGTGTACTATATTAGGTCACACATGGCTGACTTGTTAATGCACGTACGTTCGATATCACAGTGTGATCAGGGAGGAAAAGTGTAACAAACGTGGCAATTCTCCTTTGCAGTATGGATTTGAAACCTGCATTATACGTTCCATAAACAGATTCAACACTTCACTGTTGCCATCAAACTTTCATGCCTGAAGCGTTATAGCTCAATTGCATCCTTGCTTCTGTGGAAAGACGAAAACAAAACTTCATCAGCAACCAACACCCACCGGCACACACGCACAAACACACGTGAGTCCTCAACGGGATAAGTCTAGTGTGTAGCTATTAACTGCCCGCCCCCCCCCCCATGACAAAAGGGCATAAGTGACATTTTGGGGTTTTGGAGATATTGAGCAAAATGTATTTTGTTCAACACGTAAACCTCTACTAAGTGTCCGTTCAACATGGGGATTATGAAACAAAGGGACACTTGTAATAAATATTTTTTGTTCTGCATGTTTAACATGATGTAATGAGTAATGAGTCCCCTACACTATATAACTCAATTTTGAAAAAAAAAATGTCAGTTATGCCCTTTTGTCATGGGGGGGGGTCGCAGTATAGCTCAATTGCATCCTTAATTGCTTCTGTGGTAAGACGAAACAAAACTTTACCAGCAACCAACACCTACCCAAGGGCGTAGGCTGGTTTGGGTATTCGGAGGTGCACATCTCGGGGAGGTGGGACAGGGAGGTGCACATCTTAGGGAGGTGAAACTAAAGTTGAGAAAATCAGGCGTTTAAAGGAAAAAGAAGGTAGTGCAAATTTCTTTTTTGTTATTAGTGTGGAACTCCTATGGCTCTGCGGGGGGGGGGGTGCACGTGCACCCAGTGCACCCCCAGCCTACGCCCTTGCCCACCGGCACACACGCACAAAGACGCTTGAGTCCTCAACGGGATTAATCTATTGACAAGGGTATTGCGTAATAGACCATTTCATAGTTGCACCTGTACCATTTATGTGAGTGAGGTATTATTGTGTGGCATCTCTGACATGTGGACGAGTGGTGTTTGGTGATTGTGGCATTTTGAACCCGACTGGTAGTTTTCACGAATTTAGTGTACAAAATTGGGATAGAATGGCTTGATGTACAGTAGTTTATTCTGCAAATGGGTATACAGAGACCAGAATGATGAAATCCAAGTTAAGCACCATCAGAGACCTGGTTTTCTTTAAAATAAAGGTGCCTTTACACCGGCACGAATTTTGATTCCGCATCACCCCGCACAATGGTGTACCTGGGCGTGCAATTCTGTGGTATGCAGGTCGCTCAACTCTCTAATCCTTGTGATTGTAACCCGTGTGATGGTCTAGCGCTTAGAGCATCCGCCTCACGTCCGGATAGTCGCGGGTTCCAGCCCCGGCCGGGTCATACCAAAACTTTTTAAAAATTTAAAATTTTGTCATGAACGGCCGCGCACATTTTTACTAGCCGCTCACCGTCACGAAATGTACCACGAGTGTTTCCCTCATTGGCACGTTACGATGAGTGCCATGGCGTAAACTGTTGTGCGTGCACGTGTAAAGGCACCTTAACCCATACCCAATGAAATGGTTTAGCAGTATGCAAAATATCAAAACCAGGTGTCAAGTTTGTTGTCATTGGTGTGTTGACAAAGGCATTACGTAACTTGACCTTTCATGGTTGGGCACGCATTGTGAGTGTGAATGAAGCTCCGTCATTAGTAGTTGCATTATCAGAACCACATGTCAAGGTGTTGTCGTTGTTAAGCTGTTGGAGACGATTTGATATTGGTACAGCATGCATCTCGGAGTGAGTCCTCAAAGGGATAACTCTATTGATGAGGTGTTACGTAGGTAACATCATTTTATAGGTGCACACGTATCATTACAATGAATGAGGCGTTGTCATTGTGTGGCATTATTTTTGCTCGTGTGCGAATGGAGTTGGTGATTGGTGACTGTGGCATTTTAAAGACTGTTGACATTTTTCACGAATTTAGTGTTCACAATTGGGATAGAATGACTTGGTGTAGTTTATTCTGTAAATGTAGTCAGGTTCACTATGTCAAAAAACAAGCCTTCGTTCAAATTTCGTGGAGATTGTACATTTTTACGTTGTTGGAAAGCCCAAAGTCCACTGAACACGAAAACCAATGTTGCCATTTGAAAGGATACAATCTAATGCCGCCATCTTGGATTTCAAAATGGCCACCACTTATTCCTGTTTTTATCAATAACTTCAAAACTAAACAAGATATGAAGGTCGTTTCAACGGATATACCAATGTTTTAGGGGTAGACGAAAATGATGGTGCATGTTAAAATTTATTTTGATAACAGACATCTTGGAATTCAAGATGGCTGCCATGAGATTATGTTCACTGTGTTAGGAGCCCATCTTTCCTTCAATATCGATGGAGATTTGTAGCTTTTGTCATTTTTGGAAAGAAATAGGGTTAGTTGATACAAAAACTAATGTTTCCATGGAACCCTGTTACATCCGCCATCTTAAATTTCAAAATGGCTTCCGTTTGTTTACGTACTGTTTGAATCAATAACTGGAAAAGTATGTAAGGTGTGAAAGCCATTTCAATGGCTAGCCTATACCAACATTTTAAGGTTGAGGAATATAGTGGTGTAAGCTGGTAAGTAAGTCATAATTGATAATGTTACCTGCATATAGGGCTGCCATTGAACATACTTTGCTTCTTATAGTTATCGTTCATTATGGTAGCAGCCAAGTTTTTTTTTTTTTCATGTCGACAAATATTTGTATTTTTATCAGTCTGGAAAGAACTATATATCAATACAAACACCGATATTTCTATTTGAATGGAAGTTTCTCTTCTACCATCTTTAATTTCAAAATGGTTCCCATGAGAGTTCGTATTAATATCTCGAAAAGTAAATAAGATATGGAAACAATTTTGACGTGATGGAACCAGCAGAATTTGTTGGGGTGTTATCTTGATATTCAAGGTGGCTGCCATTAAAATTGTCTTGCATTTTGATTGGTTCAAATATTTTATCCATAACAATATATTTAGCAAAACTGGAAGTTCCCCGATTTGAAACATCTATTTCAAATTATAACATCTTGTCTGTATATCTAACCACACTTATAGAAGTTAATTGATCTTAAATAATGGCGACAAAATTATTGCGATTTGCTGATTTACTCCCTCGATCAACGTCAAAAGGACAGTCACATCGGCGTCTGCTGGTCTGCCAGGCACCTAAAATGAATCATTTATGTTTGTATATAGTATAGTCCCCTATTGTCATATTCCAATCCCTCCACCCAGTTTGGTTATTAACCGTTACTAATTACAGATTAAGGTCGCTATAATATAAAATCCGTATGGTTACATTTCTGCAGAAAAAGCAGGTACAATGTTTACATTTTTTTCAGTGTAACTTATATATAAATGCCTGTTGACATAATGATTTACATGAAGCACATGAGTGCAAGGTATCTAGAACTCACTTTTATTGTATTATAAAATTCTTATATTTTGCTTCGCTCCATTATACTTGAAAAATTATATAAAGAATATTTTATAAAATATGTCGGAGAAAATTTGATTGTAATACGGTTGCCAATCAAAACAAACTGTTTTCGCAGAACCAAAACAGTTCAAGATTGAATTAATCATCTGAAATGTTGTAAAACACATGATTACGTGAGGAGTGGTAAACTTTTCGGCATTCAGTATTGCAAGAACACAGGTCTGTGCGGGCAAGATTGGACAACCGAGAAATTACTTATGTATGCATAATGCATGTATTTGTGTATTGCCCTTGATAAAAAAAACAAAACAAAACTTAAATCTATGTCATTTAGTACACTGAGATTGTCTGTATAAATCATAAAGTTTTTATTATCCTCTCAGGAAAAAAAATCTTTAGTAGATCTTAAAATGTCTCATGTGCAAAAGAAGGTTACCTTAACATTTCTGTATGAATGGACTTTTCAGAATATATTCTTCCAATTCATGATAAAGATCGACATGCATTGTCATTGAGTCTCTTGTCATGATAGTAATACAAAAAGTGAAATTATAGTCATTATTTAAGCAGCAACCAATGTTGTTGCGTATGGTGAATTTACTTCTGATGAGAATGGCGAAATCAAGGCTGAAAATATAAAATTGGCAAGCATAGACTTGATCACAGCCGAATGCTGGGTTAAGAGAGAAAGGACATGTTTAAAGAAATTAGCAAATTTGGGAAGGCAGAAAGAGGAGATAATGAGCAAGCAGAAGCTGGAGGAAGATTCAGGTTGCTGCTCATGATCCTTGTGACTGTCTGATAAGTTATAAGATGTGTTTGCACCGGGAAAAACAACCGTGTGTGCTTCTTCGGGGAGTACGGCCTACTGCCACTGAAACTTGCACATCCATGGTCTGCTGCTACAAAAAAAAAAAATCAGGAATTACCTTTGCTCGTTGTCATCCACATGCTGCACCATTAGACTCCATGTCAACTACAAGTATATTCAAGCAAATTATAATCATCTGCAGAGAAGACGAAGATTCCAGTTTCTGGTAGATTGCTATATACTATTATTGTATACTAAATAAAAAAAAAAAGATTTTGTTGTCTTTAAATTTGTTGTCTTGCCGTGTTACAAAAATCCATCGTTGATCGAATTTGTTACATGAGTCTTTCCCTATCGAGGAATATACTTTCAGCATGCTTTGAAGTTATTTTTCAGTATTATCAAAAGTACAACTTCAATTAAACAATAAACTTGTTACCATACCTAGTGTGTTGAGGAAATAATATTTTAAAAGAGCCTATAACTAAGATCAATAGTTTCTGATTTGGCTTATTTCTGAAAAAAAATATATATCTGTGAACAAGAATGCGAACGAGCGTTTTGCTCATTTATAACTTACTTGCCAAACTCTCCATTCTTCTGTTGCATGCAACAGTAACTTCTGTCATTACTGGCATTAGGATTGCCTCGGCAATAACATGAAAGTGGATTTTTTATGCGAGAGGGAGAGAAGCGAGCGAGCGCCTAAACATCATGTATAGTTTTCAAGCGTCAGGAACGCTCGTCTATCAGGGGATATACGTTTTATTATCAGCGGTCATATGTTTGATAAGTATTTCTATTCTGAAAGCCTTTTCAATGTCGGTTTGATTACAGTCTCACTGGTTTCCTTTTTACATCGTAGTATTCAATAAATTTCCCTTCTTTTATTTATGGCATGACATTGTGACTGACAATTTGTAGGGAATAAACCATGTTTACAAAAAATATATAAATTAATTTGCAGATCGAGCGAGTTTGAAAATTTTCGCATTTTATATTGACAAATTACCGGCAAAACACCGTCAACAAAATCTTGGTCGTTATGCGAGCGAGCAGAGCGAGCGAGTTTGAAAAATTCGGGGTTTTTACACTTCAAAAAGTGTCATTTCTTGTCCTATTTTCGTTGGTACTTGAGAAATTTTGTCGGTACGAGATGTCATGGGTGTCAGTATATACAGTAAGTACCGACAAAATGTCAAATGTACCGACATAATTCAGAAAATGCATAATGGGGGGGGGGCAATTGCTGGCTACGCTAGTGTTGCTGGGCCCCTGGATCCGCCATTGGTGTCTGCTTCTTCTAAGTACATTTATATGATTGAATCACCTTGTGTACATCATTTTGCTAATCCATATACGGACGAATATGAGTCACATAATTATTTTTTAGTGGCGGCCATCTTGGAATCCAAGATGGCGGACATATCAACACTGACTGTTATGGCATGTTATCCTTCTATGTACCAATATCTTTGAGGACATAATGGATATATATCCTTATAAATCATGCTGTATCGCGTTTCTTAACTGATATTTTAACTGAAACAGGTGTAAAACGGCGGCCATTTTTAAATCCAAGGTGGCGACCCTAAAATGAATTGGCGCAAATGGCAACATTGGTTTTGTTGTTCAGTAAGGTCAACTCCTGCAGAAAATACCGTTAGTTGCAAATCTCCATGAAAATTGTACGAAAATACATGGGGAACCTGACTAATGGGAAGAGTGAACAAAATACAAGTCAACCACCATCAGACACTGGCGTACAGATGGGGGCGGGGTGCGCTTGATCGGAGCCCCAAAAGGATATTTCATGCATGGTTCAGAAATATTCATATTGCTAAATTTATTTATGCACCTTCACTGATTCATGCAGATTTTGTAATTTTCATAACCATATTTCCAAACTTATTTGTAGCCGTAACTGTCTACTAACAGCTTTAAGCAGAACAGGAGTTAAGCAGAATCCTGACATTGACCCCTTATAAAAATGTAAACATGGGACAGAGAGACACATATTGGGAAAAACTCTCCGCCTTCAGTTAAATGACGTCGATTTTGTAATTTATGTTTTTGATCATCGTACTATTCCCCTTTGGAAATTATTTCTCTCTCCGTAATCATTTGTTAAAGCTCAGTGACATGATTGGGATACATAACAAAATGCCTTTAGAATCAAACTAGTTGAATGATATACCAAATATACACCAGCTGGAGTGGATCTCCTGGATGGAAGGATTTGTCTTGAGTTTGTTTACTTTAGGAGAATCAAGCATGAACAGGCCACCAGTTTCGAGGCTCGAGAGAATTAAACGCCATAGAAAGCTATACACTACAGATTTGTCTGTTACAAGGCATACTGATAAAAGCTATTCTAAAATGATTCAACTTTTGACTACAACATTTTCACAGTAGAATCCTTTCATAGTTTACTTGAACATCAAGAACCTATGATTGCAGATCTCCCGAAAAGAATATGTGACGTATCCAACTTTCTTTTTCTGCGAGAAATTCAAACGTCATATTGTCCATCAGACGTAGTTTTTGTGTCAGTTTTATGGTCAAATATGGGAGTATTTCTCGAAGAGACACCAGTAAACATTCCTCTGATTGCAGCTCGAAATTCGGGATGACGAGCGGTATAAATGAACGGATTAACACAAGAATTGTAGAAACCCAAAACAGTGAAGAGGCGATCAAGTGGACTCAAGAAGTATGATGTTGGTAACAGCCCCTGGTTGTAACATAAAAAGGCAACGCCGCTAGGACTCCAACACACGATGTATACCAGGATGACAAGCAACATCATCTTGATAACTCGTTGCTTAGCAACATCGTGAAATGAATGTTTCGTCTTATTTTGAAAGTCCAGTGACTTCCGGTGAAGTGCATGTGCCATCAACGACTGAGTAATAAGCATAGTTGCGACTGGAATAATCAGCCGGAAAATGAAGTAGAAATATCCGTAAATCATGGCGACTTGTGTCGAAGAGACATCGATACAGGATTTGGTTGCCATGTCAACCCGCAGTGAGTACATTGCAAATACCTCTGACAAGACAGCAATGATCCAAATGCAGACGATCAAAATGGAAACGCGCCGTTTGGTGAACATCCAATTGAAGTGTAGTGGATAAAGGACCGCCAAACAACGTTCGACCGATATGGCCACCAGTATGTATGTCGAAGCGGCGATAGAAATCCACAGGATGGCAGGTGTTACGACTATCTTGCAGTAGAACCGTCCTAGCCACGTGTTTGGGATGTGCTCGACTTCCGGTACAGGAATGATGAAAACCGAAGTCAAGAAATCTGCCATCGCTAACCCGCCGATCAGGGTATCGGTGGTCCGATTTGCCGCCCGTCTCTGGAATAGTACTACCATGACCAGAAGGTTCCCGATTATGCCAAGGACGGCAGATATCATCTGAAGAATGCGCCACCACGTCCACGTGAATGGGAACCACGACCAATCAGGGAAAGGGGCAGCTCCGTCACCTCCTTCAAATATTGATGACGTGTTGTCCACTTCACTGAAACTACTGGGACCGTTGTCAAACTGTACCTGTGTTGTCAATCGATCTGGCGCCAAAGAAAAAGTGACGTCGGTGGTGTCGTCTGTTCGGTAATTTGGCGCGATGTCAGTCATTCCTTTCGTTTCGTCGTTATTTTCAGCCCAGATGCCTTTCCATGACCAAACAATCAGGAAAAGCGAACGTAAAATTAGTGATCTGGCGATTGATGAGTTCATATCGTCTGAAGATAGCGTAGATTGATATGATCTGGTGAGGTGAAACAAAGTTAAGAACGGTTGTTTTATTTTTAGCAGCAGTACTAACGAGTGAAATAGTCGTTATTGAAAAAATATTACATCTGTATGTATGTTTGTGTCTGCATGTGTTTATTTGCGATCGTGTGTTAGTGACGGAGAGAGAGAGTGTGTGTGTATGCAAGTAATGTTGGGAGTCGGAAGGTGTAATTGTATAGGCCTATATCAAGGGAGGACAGAGTACACAGGAAGTGTGTGTATGTGCGTATTTGTGTATGTATATGTGTGTGTTTGTATGTTTGTGTATTTGTGTTTCCACTCGTTCGTCTTTTTTGCGACTTTTCCTGAAACACGAGACACATACAGTGTCCAGAAAACCCAAATGAAAACACTTACTGCGAGCGTACACGATTAGTTGGAAAGAGGGCATAAACGTGATAGAATAACAATTTCACCCATAAATAAGTTGTTTGATGATATCAGGTGACGTATATTGTCTTGATGAGTTTGTACGTTCACTACACGTACACTACGTATGTCGGCAATTTGTTTCGCAGAGATATTATTGTACACACGCGCACGCGAACGAATTGGTATGCGTGCACAAACAACACGACTCTCTCTCTCCCTCTTTTGAATATATACCTATATTTACGTTTAAGTTGGTATAGACCATCTAGTTCTAAAATCTGAAATATTGGAGTATCATAGCTGACAATAATTAACAGTGAATAATATTTTCTTTAATGTTGCTGAAAGTTTCAACATGTGAATGTACATTTTGCGTTTTAAATTGTGACATGTTTAAAAAAATACACTGTTAAGCGCATGCAAATGAAGGACCCATTTCCCAAACGAGATGGGTCATTCTTTAAAACAAAAATAGTAGTTCTTAAAAATAAATTATTGCGGTATAGTTAGTGATACTAAATAAAAAATGTTATTTTTCTTACTCTGCTGAAAAGTAGTCTCAAGCTAGACACAGTGCTCCCAAAATCAAATATACTGTTTCAGGTGTCTCCTGTCATATATCTCCTCTTTATTGTGCAATTATTATTTTCAGAAAATACTGTGACGATGAAATGTGTTGTGTAGCTTTCTATGAGATCAATTTCTATCTCAGCCGGAGAATATATCAATGCTGTTAAAATAATGCCAGTTTGTCCTCAAGTAAACAAATTCAAGACAAATCTATCCATCATGAAACACACTCTAGCCAGTGCACATAATTATTGCTATATGTTTTAACTCATTTAGCTCTTGAGGCATTTTGACGTATTCAATCATGCCACTGCCCTAAAATTGCAATGTTTTTACCAAAATGATCCTCGTCACTCAAGCATCACCAACAAACACACACACACACACACACACACACACACACACACACACACACACACACACACACACACACACACACACACACACACACACACACACACACACACACACACACACACACACACACACACACACACACACAACACACACACACACAACACACACAACACACACACACACACACACAACAACACACACACAACAACAACACACACACACACACACACACACACACAAACCCCCGGAGATCCAAATTCATAAACATTATGAATCTACTTTTCATTTTCATTTCTGTCTTTTTGTTTCAACACTGGTACTTTTTTCACCGAAGACACAAATTGATACACTCAGTTTAACAAATTTAAATGAAAACATATGAAAATTCTAGGGAAAATTTATATATTCATGAAATGAGGAAAATCGTTTGGGTACATTTCCAAACAGGATAAATCCTTGTTCATTTCTCATGAGACAAATCCAAACTATTTTAAGTGTTAAATTAATTTGTCAAATCTGTTAGAATAGCCATAATTTGTTTCGTTTTTGGAATCATTCCGGTAATGTTGATATATCTGGTACTGCAACGACTTTACATTCTAAAATTGTAAACTGAGAAATAAATCACTCAGGTAAGATACAATTGATTCTTATAGTCAAGTTTGATTTTGAAACTAAGCAGAACAGCTCAGTGCCAATCGCACATCAATCCACATTTCATATTTTGTTTTCAATGATCTGTTATTCATCACCAAACAAGCAATATGGCACCGTCACTCGAATAACTTTCAGAAGAGAATAATATCCAAATTCAATCAAACTGTTCAATGGTAATTAAAATGATTGTCTATTATCTACTACTTCTGTTAAGATAGATAAAAAAACAGTGAAAAGCAATCTTTACACTCTTACCCACCCTCCAACGACATTTAAATTTCATTTTAAGTTCCAATCGATTTCGAACACCATGATGTTTCATTTGCATGAAGTGTGAATTATCTAATTCACAATTTGATTAGCACAAACCTGTAATACTGTAATATCTTACGGGAAAACGGGATTCAAGTAAAATAACAGAATTAAATAAAGAATTGTGTTTTACTAAAGCATGTTCTGACAATAGTTTACAAAATATGTCAAATATTCTATAAAGGTGAAAAATAGAATTAGATATTATAACTCGTCTCTAAACAGATTACAAGGAAAACTATTACATGATATTTGCTGTCATTCATCCCAACGGATGATGGAACACAAGTCCCCTGACATTGCAATAATTGTGATGTGGCTCGAATTGAAATTCAAGATTTATGTAAAAAGCCACAAAAAAACAAATCAAAAGCTCATTTTCTGTGAACACTGAGAAACCCTAGTTACTTTAATGAAAACAGATTAAGAGCAAGCGTTTACGGTCTAATACAAAAATGTAGAATATGTTATATTGATAATCAATTGAAAGCCAGTAATTGAATTATAGGCTATTTTCATAATGCAAATCTATTAATCTCCAATATCCCACGTTAATTTAAGTAATGTTTTAATTACAGAATTACGGGAATCAGAGACTATACTTTAACGACTTAACTAACAATTGCTACCGTGTTTAATCTAGCTCTCTTAGCCAGATGGTATTCAAAGAGGATTAATGCCTAGTTTTTATTTGCAAAATTGTGACAAATTTCATCTGCGACATGAAAGGATTCGAAAAAACATATATTTGTTTTTTGAAAAAAAAAATCACTTACCCTTCAAATTTATTTCAACTGCCAATCGTTGTCCTGTCGACCAGGTATCGGTGAGATTCTGAATTAAATTTGTCGTTCTGGTCAGTGAAATTGCTTGGCAACTGTGCCCTGAACGGCTGTTTTATATCATTAGCAGTGGCAGGATGGCGCATGCGTGTTTTTATGTGTTCAGTACTGTAATTATCAAGAGATCGTAGGTCATACAGGGAAGATTTGCTAAAGGAGTGATAGGGAAAGAAGGAGAAGAAAAGGGAGAAAGAAGGAGGAGAAGGAGTAGAAGAAGAAGAAGAAGAAGAAGAAGAAGAAGAAGAAGAAGAAGAAGAAGAAGAAGAAGAAGAAATGGACTAGACATTCAAAGAATGTCACATTTGAGAGTATGCCCGGATACATAAGCTCGTATAAAAAGAAACGCATTGCTGAACAAGAGAGACAACAACAATAACGACGACAAATTAAAGCTACTACTCTACTACTACTAATACTACTACTACTACTACTACTACTACTACTACTACTACTACTACTACTACTAATACTACTACTAGAGAATATTCATATTGATAGATTAATATTAATAGATTAGAGTCTGATCTTTCTGATCAGGTTTAATTCAGATAAATTTAACACCTTATTAACGCTTTGGATGCTATATGTAAAATATAGTCGAAAATCTCGGGGGTCTCCCCGAGTTTTTTCATAAATTAATAAAAAAAAACCCGAAAGACATTCAGAATATGTTATTGGTGTGATATGACCTATGGGCATAAAACTTTCAAATAAAAAAAAAACACTAAAACTAAACTTGTGCTTTAATATCAGCATGTACAAGGAACTCCGCAAATAATAATATTAAAGCTCTCTTATTTTCGAAAGCAAGCATGTAAATAATAAAGGAGAAAGTAAAAAAAAAAATACGAAGCTATGATTTAAATGCTATCATCACTTATCTTCCCCACCACGAAAAGTGAATCCATTCCTATTATATTATTGATTTAAGTGCATTGCTCTTCATTTTGTTGGCAAATGAAAAAAAAAATCGTTAAAAACGTTTTTGTCCTCTAAGTAACGATATTTTTCTCTAAAGTATATAAACCAAAATGACAAAATAATTTTATAGGTAAATATGAGAAGTTATTATATTCTCGAGATATGCAGTAATTACCGCTGCCGAGCATCAAATGGTTTTCTTTTCAATCCGTGCAGATGGGTTTGTTTGAGGGTTTACAATACATATTTGTCACGTCCGTGCAGAAAAGACGTTCTTCCCCCTTTTTTTATTGTCAAAGGTCAACGTTTGATTCGAACTGAGTTGCTTTTTAACATCAGATGTGAAATAAAAAAATGCAAGCTGATGTCTGCTGTAAGAAAGGACCCCTTAAAGACGCTATATAACACTGTGGAAGACACGTTAAAAAAATTGTCAAACTTTGCTATCTGACATATCTGACAGTGTTTGAATGGACAAATAAACACCTTAGAACACAAAAGTTTGGACAGTTATGCTGTCACTAGTACATATGTGCAGATTCAAATTGGCACATTAATTTCCTATCGGGCGATAGGAAATTCTGCAACACAGCAGTCTATGGGGGAAAGCTGGAATGGTCTCTCAATGATTTTTACTTTTCTAAAGCACTTACTGATCGTTTTAAACTGCAATTTTTTTCAGGGCTTCATTTTTAGACCATGCCAGAGACACTGGTAGCATGGGGAACCATGCAGCTCAGATTTTTTAAACTGGAAACACTGTTATACAATGCCTTTAACGTCGCATCCAAAACGTGCTCAAGTGCTTGTTCGTGACTGAAATAGAAGAAAAACGAATCTGTCTTCCTGATTAATAGTGCCGAAGCGTATTGGCCATGAAAAGAGTAAAACCTTGGAGGCAGCGCCATATTCCAGTGTAGCACGGATTTTATACTCCAGATCATTCTCACTCTTGGCATTATCAAAATAGATCGATCAACACCTCACCACATTTTGAAGGTCATGTGGGCCATGTTTTATGTTTCATTGTTTTTCCACTACACATAATAAGATTAACAAAAGTTACTTTCACTTGTTTTAAATGATATGAAAAAGATGAAGAGATATTATTTTTGGGCTCACGTATGACTTCAAACTTCTGTTTCATCTGTTCAAACTACAGCATGTACCACAAGCCAACACGAAAGCTGGTGAGCATGGTGAGCGCAGCTTCCATTATTGTGGACCAAGAGTCTGGAATAAATTGCCAAAGGAGCTGCGCCCATCAGCTTCGACATACACATTCAGAAGGGGGCTGAAAACATTTTTGTTTTCTTAGTTTTATTTAATCATATAAGTTGTAAAGTGCATTGATCATTTGTGAAATTGGAAATGCGTTATATAAGAATCAATTGTATGTATGTATGTATTTAAAAACATATTCAATTTTTTTTCGCTTTTCTTTATTTTTGATAGGAAAATGGTGCTAAAAACTGTTGAAACTTCATTTTTTGTATTGTTTTCTTTATTTCCTATTTTAGATTATTATTTTAAAAAAAGAAAGAAATTGACGTATCAAAGTGTAATTCCATCAAAAAGGTGTACCAGAATGATATGAAATAGCATTTACCCGAGTTAGTATAACTTTTTGGTACAATCAATGTGTATATGCATTGCATTATCACTGCATGTATTCTCTTTTATGAAAATATGTAAAAATGAACCCAAAACAGTGAAATTTACTCAAAATACTTATTGTCTATCTAAAAAAATATGTTATCTTGTATTTATTTTTTTTTTTTACAAATACATCACTTGTGATTGTAATCATGGAATATTAATGACGAAAACTTTCAAATGTAACAAAATTCTTGTTTTTTTTTTCTATGCATTTCATTATATTATGGTAAATAGTGCCCCACGCGGTGATCTTTAAAATTCTAATGATTGCATTTTTAAGAATTTGAGTTGTTTTGCTTGTGTGCTAAATTTGAAAGTGATTGGTAAAAAATAAAGATTTTAGTGGGAGGGGGCACAATGTGCCCTCCTTGGGCCATGGAGAGCCAAACTAACTTGGACTTTTTTTAGGATTAAACTGTTTTCCCTATATGTTGATGACACAATAATGTTGGTAGAGTCAGAAAAGATTTGCAAGTAGCATTAAAATAGAAAACGGTAAAATATGGTTATTCACAGTCAATACAAGCAAAGTTAAAGTTGTTATTTCTCAAGAAGTAAATTTGAAAAGCATACATCATTTAAGTTCATTGATGTAATTGATGTCTTTGATGATTATGTGTACCTTGGTACAACATTCAATTATACGAATAGTTTTTAAAAATGCGCAGAATAAACAGGTGAATCAAGCTAACAGAGCTATGTATAGTTTAAGGCTAAGTCACACTGTGCCGTCTATAACGATTCCGTCTGAAAAACGAACGCGCACGTTTATTGGACGTTTATTGGACTTTTGAATTCGTTTTTCAGCTGTTTTACAGACTGACGTTGACAGACGGCGCTATCCCGTTCTGCGCTGTGTAACGATTCCAACTGAAAAATGAATGTGTACGTTTATTGGACGTTTGTTGGACTTTTACATTCGGTTTTCAGCTGTTTTACAGACGTCTATAGGCGTTGACAGACGGCGCTATCCGTTTCAAACTTTGAACATGTTCAAAGTTTGAAACGGCCAGCATCCGATCGCGATTGGCGGTTCTCATATGTTACTCTGGCGGTTTTTTGTCGTTTTCATCGTAACTCGGGCAGAATCTTACCGGCATAGACTTTATTGCTGTTTGGCAGGCGGACAGCTGTCCACCTCCAGCCACGGAGCGCACACTACGTCTATGGAACGGTGGAACCGGCAAGAAAACAACTGAATAACGTCTAAGAAACATTCACTTAACGATATATGAGCGTACTTAAGACGGTTTTTAGCCGTTCCGTTCGTTACTGACACGTTATTCATGCGTTCCATGTTCCCGTTAGTTGTTCTGAATGAAGACGTTACTCAGCAGACGCTTCTCATACGTATTTAGATGTAACTCATACTTTCCTATACACCGTTCATGGCCTTTTGTCATCGTCTGACACCGTCTGGGGTAAATATTTTAGACGGAGGCAGACGGAATCGTTAAACGGCAGTGTGTGACAGGGCCTTAATACAATGGAACAGAACGGAAAAACACCGTCTGTCAACGTCTAGATACATTTGTAACAGTTGAAAAACGAATTAAAAAGTCCAATAAACGTTTAATAATCGTACGCGATCGTTTTTCAGACGGAATCATTAGACGGCGCAGTGTGACAGTAGCTTGAGACTACATGTGAATAAATCTCAGGTTTATGAAAAAAAAATATCAGTTATTTTGCAGTGTTCCTTCCATGCCAACAGCCTCTTCTCTTTGTTTTTTTTTTTGTTTTTTTCAAAGTAAGTCCCACATATGAAAAAAAAAAACATGAATAAACGCAGATTTGTGTTGATGGACAAAATGTAACGTGCAGTTACCATGTTTTTGTTGTTGTATTTAAAAATGAAAAGATTTCGTTCAAAAATTTATATGTCAAATGACCTAACAAGACACCAGAAATAGCATGAATACCACAGTTTGTTTCAGTTGAACCCATGTTGAGGAATATTTGAGGACAAAGACTTGTCATTTTTCATGTCTTTTTCATGTAACGTAACTAACCATAATTGAAGGACCCGCTGAAACATATCTCGTGATTTTGTTTGATGTTGTGAAGTAGGTGCCAGTCTAGAGAATTGACAGTACCAAAACAGAAAAATAATATCAAAGCGTATGCATGTAGGAGAAAAATGTTGAGTAAAGTGTGTCATCAAATGTAATGTAACCAACCAATCATGGAACTGCCCATATCCACTTTATGCCAACATTGTGCGAACTGGTTGACTCTCACACTTTGTCATTGTACAGTGCGTCCCAGAAAAAAACAGAACCCTAAAACAAAGGCTTATTGTGCGAAATCAGTGGGGCGTATGATTGTAAAAATAAGTTCACAATAAACTTTGACTTATGCTCTTTCAAATGATACATTAGGCAAACTTATTCATGTAAGTATCTCTGAGTACCATGACTTTAAAAATTTAAAGTGAAAAACCATTTGTTACGCTTTTTGGCTTTGGCACTGTGCGCACCATAGCCAGTGATAGCAGTCCATCTCTTTCTTTTCATGGGTGCACAGTGTCAAAGCAATAAAGCGTAACTTTAAATTTTAAAAGTCATGGTACTCAGAGATGCATGCATGAATAAGTTTGCTTAATGTATCATTTGAAAGAGTATAAATCAAAGTTTATTTTGAATTTATTTCTGCAATTATACGCCTCAATGCTTCCGCACAATAACCTTTTGTTTCAGGGTTCTGTTTTTTTCTGGGACGCACTGTACATTGATTCTGGTGTAACGGCAGTTTAGTTCAGAGACTAGGTCGTAGTCTGTTGAACTTCCCTTAAGGACGCTATATAACACGATGGAAGACCCGTTTAAAAAATGGTCAAACTTTGCTATCTGACATATCTGACAGTGTTTGAATGGACAAATAAACACCCTGGAACACAAAAGTTTCGACACTTATGCTGTCACTGGTACAATGTGTGCAGATACAAATTGACACATTAATTAAATATCAGCCGAAATTCTGCAACACAGCAGTCTATGGGGGAAAACTGGAATGATCTCTCAATGATTTTCACTTTTTCAAAGCAATTAATGATCATTTGAAACTGCATTTTTTTTTCAGGGCTTCATTTTTAGACCGTATCAGAGACACTGGCAGCATGGGTAATCATGTAGCTCAGATTTTTTTGAAACTGGAAACATTGTTATACAATGCCTTTAAAAACTCGACATTCTTGGGTCAAATGAATTGTGGAACCATTTCAAATGCGAAGCTTTTTCTGGCGATATCATTTCTCTTTCTCGAAACGGTCTACCTCTGTCCTGAAAATAAAATAAATGGAGTTTCAGTTTTGTGGCCACTTGCGTACCTCTCGGCCTTCATTTGCGAGATCAAGATCTGTTAGTATTGTGTTCCAGTCGCCAAAAATAGTTGCCACTTTGTGGTAACATGTTATTATTCAATAATAACAAGTCAAGATCCTCTTCACACACACACACACACACACACACACACACACACACACACACACACACACACACACACACACACACACACACACACACACACACACACACACACACACACACACACACACACACACACACACACACACACACACACACACACACACACACACACACACACACACACACACACACACACACACACACACACACACACACACACACACACACACACACACACACACACACACACACACACACACACACACACACACACACACACCGTATTTAGCATTTTGGGAACTCTAGACAATGGAGACCGGACAAACGCTTCAGATTTCAATTTCAAATCAATTCCATTTATTTCCACATTACAAACCAAAAAAATAATACATATAGATATTGAAGTAACATAATATTACAAAGTAAAATGTTGTGGAGGAGCCAACTATAACACAATGATTTGTATTGATTGAACATCAGTGTGCATGATATAGTTTGACGCCATCTTCAGTCCGAATTGATATATTGGGGTTGTTTTGTCGGAAGCTACGTTTATTTTGATTTTTATGTTTGAGTAGGCTTAATTTATTTTATTACTGTGCTGTACAATATCTACACGTGTTCGTAATTTACAAGAATTTTAAAGTACCGCGAATGAATCACCGACAAGGAATACAATAATTATGGATTTTTTTTACTGTGCTCATTTTTTTGTTGTCAAACATAAATTGCCATGCTATCACTTATTCAGATTTCGTTAAATACACAATGAGGGATAGTTAAGATTGTATTTTTCAAAGGGTTGGGGGTTAGCCCCTTGCTTTGTTATATAACAGAATACCAGAGCTTAATTATCATTATTTCCATAAAAGCTCGGGGTAAATTGTTTCAAGAGCAAGACTTTGGTGAAGAGTTCATAGCATGTTAACGGCAGATTTCGCATCATATTGATACACAGATTCGCACACCATCTTAGTTATTTCTCAACCTTCTGAAGTTGAAGTAAGCAGGGCAGGAACTGCATATCGTCAACTTTTGTAGATCCGTCACACGCCGTTGGGCGCTGAGGCATTGAAGTTACCCAGTCTGCATTTATAGAGGGCGCTTAACACAAAGCTAGCGGAAACCAAAGAGAAGTCAGAGCAGTCACGACATTTCGCGAGTCTGGGCGACAATGGTCCGGTTACGATCGGTAACAGGAAGCCACAGATGTTCCAAACGTCGTGAGAGCCGAACGTGAAACTGGCATCATTTCGGACACGCTCGGCAGAAGTGCTCGGCTGATTCGGTCTCTCTTCGGATATCTATAAAGACCTCAGACAATCTCAAATATAGATATAAATCTGTATCAATCTTCCTGTCAAGGCTTACTTCTGTTGTGGCTTCACATAACTTCTCTCAGTAATAAACTGCTTTGATCGAAAGTGTCCAGGCCAGGTCTTAATTTTGAAACCGCCGGGTTGTCCCAACATCCTGAAATTAAAATTAAAAGTAAAATATTTTCTTTAAACAATGATTTAATTTATTTTATTTCATCACATAATGAAAACTTCCGCTCCTTAGCATCGTGTGTATACTCACACACTTGCTATAACACGGGAAACGCATGTAAATTCGGGTACATTTTTGCAAGAAATTGTTCATATCTTCGTATTGCGTGGGTATTTCCCAAAAGGGCACGCGGATTTTGAAAGTTTATTTCATTGTCTTTCGAATGGTATACATTTTATTCAATTAAACTAAAAATCCAGTGATCATTTTTTTCTTCAAAGATGTCTAGTCTGGGCAATGTATCTATGGGAAATGTCGAAAATCGTGGATATTTTGCTGACATTGAACTCTTTGTTTGCATCTGGCGGGCGATTCATAGTTCGCTTTACAAAAAGGCAGACGGTTTCTGAAAGCTTATTTCATTGTCTTTCGAATGGTATACATTTTATTCAATTAACTAAAAATCCAGTGATCATTTTTTCCTTAAAGTTTTAGTGCAAATCACGAAAAGCTGACAAAAATGCGTGAATTACGTCACTAAGGTCACGTGTTCGTGCACTTGTCCGCACACAAACTATATGCAGTGCGAAGCGGGTCACTCAGCCGTATCGTGCTAAACAAACAAACCGGGACATACACACGATGTTCGCTAAATGAGCGATTTGGCTCGAAAGTAATCATTATGCATGACTTTAGCTACATTACCTGCTTCATAATTGATGATTTAAAAAAAAACTCATTCACAAAAGAAATAAATGTGCCTCATTCTTTTCTGTCCTTATACTAAAATGTTGGTGGTGTCGATTGAATCTTAAATTCCTGCACTGCAGAGTAACCCTAGTCATGTTTATTAGATAATTGGTCTTGATAATTAGACATCTGTGTTTTCAAATTTCTTCGATTTGTTGAATCTGAATGTAGACACTCACTACTATATTATCTCTCATCCTTCTTACTCTAATCACTGTAATACTTTAACGTTTTAACGTTTACTCGTTTTAACGTTTTAACGTTTACTCGTTTTATTACCATCGTTGATTCCATTGTGTCTTCATAATTATCAGCGCCGTTGTTATAGCTGGCCTTCAACTGGTCCTATTTTTCATCCTTTTTACTTCCTTTTTCATACTTTTTGTGAAGATCCTAATTTTCCTCTAAAACATCCCTATTTTCCTACTTTTTCTTACTTTTTGTAAAAACCCCAACACAAAAACAAAAACCTTTGCGATAGGTTTAATATTTGCTAGGAGTTGAGTACTGTAACAACCATCATCACCTGTATGTGGAGGAAAATTCGTTTCCGCGGATTTCCGCTCTTTGCCAATCTTAGAATTTTTTCCCGTATTCCGTATGTTTCCGTTTTCTTCGGGGTTACTTCTCCAAACACTACTAATAATATCCTACTTTCCTCCTACTTTGGTGGATTGAATCATACTTTTCTCCTACGTTTTGGAGAACTTTGCTCCTAATTTTCTCCTACTTTTTCAACCAAGCAGAGTTGAAGACCTGTATATCCCTAACAAATTTATAATTACAATCTTTAATACCGGTGATGAATAGATACCTTTGTCCCATTCCTCTGTTGTTTCTCTTCCACCAGTCTTTCCTCGGTCTTCTTAATCCATGACTTTCTCACAGCACGCCTCAACAGACTTTCATCATCCTTCTCATCTTTTTGGACAATGTAACCCAACGCAAACTCCCACGTCATACCAGCTGTACCGGGAAAAGCCGGGATTCTTTTAAACACAGAGGGCACTAGTTTGGGCATTGTACAGTCAGTTCCGGTATTCTGCGTTTGTAACGACTTTCTTGGAATCATCTGTAGATATGAAATTAGTTTAGAAAGATAAGTTTGAAATGATTAAGATGAACAAGGCATACAGTAAGGTTCGTCGCATAAGAATCACCACCAGGATCACTGCCATAAACATCACAAATTTAATTGGGTTCAGAATGTTAAAGATCACCAAAACTATATTGCTTCTCTTTCTCCTTTGCCTCTACCTCTTCTCTTCTTTTTCCTGTTCCTCCTCCTTCTTCTCTTTTACCACTGTTCTCTTCTTTTCTTCTCCTTTTTGTTATCATCATCATCATCTTCTTCTTCTTCTTCTTCTTCCTCTTCTTCTTCTTCTTCTTCTTCTCATTCTCCTTCTCTCCTTCTCCTTCTTCTTTTATCCTCCCCATCTCTCCTCCTCATTCCTCCTCCTTCTTCCCATGATAAATAAAACAATAAATTAAGAAAAAGTGAAAAAGAAAGAAAGAAAACCGACACCGGACATTACATTATGACACGGAAAAGAGGAACACCACAATATCACAATTTTTTCATTGTCATTATCGTCATTGTCATCATCACCATCACCATTATCATCATCATCGTCGTCGCCGTCGTCGTCGTCATCACCATGATCACAATCGTCGTCGTCATCGTCATCATCATCGTTATTATCATCGTCATCATCATCCTTACAGTGTAGCATTAAAACTATGAGCATAACAATAATATGATAACCTTTGTGACATTGCCCCCAAAATGCTTCTCATATTCACCTTTTTGCACCCTTTGGCCTCAGTCTTCAACGTGATCTTCGTGGTCCCTTTCTTTCGGTAGAGACTTTTCTTGCGATCCGATGCGATGTTCGTTTTGACCGGCTCCTCCTTGACATAAAGAGGCAAAGTCGGTGCCCAAAAGGTGAATATAAAAAGTATTTTTGCAATGTCACGGGTTATTTTCATAGTGATTGTTATGCCACAGTTTTTTAATGCCAACACTGTAAGATGATTGGTGCGATGATAATAATGTTCATGATTAAGACGACGCGACGATGACGTGATGATGATCTGGTGAAGACGACCGACGATGACGACGATGATGATGATGCGGTGATGGTGAGATGACAAATGTGATATTGTGCTGTTCCTCTTTGCGTGCCCGAGTGTTGGTTTTTCTTTCTTTTCGTTTTCATATTTTTCTTAATTTATTGCTGCATTTATTTGGGAGATAAGGAGAAAAGATGGATGATGACGGTGATGATGATCATCATGCTGACGATGATGGTGATGGTGATTGATGATGATGATGATGATGAATAAAAGGAGAAGACGAAAAATGGTATAGAGAAGCAAGTGAGGAGGAGAGAAAAAGAAGAGGAGAGATAGCAGGCGGAGAGCATGAGAAGCAATATTCACGTTTGGGCATATCTTTAACATTTTTCTGACCAATATAAATTGCTGAGTGTTTATGG
>JZLH01S0017603.1:55653-66747 GCA_001188425.1 Eucidaris tribuloides | reverse complement strand
GGAGAGCGCGGGGGGTGCGGTGAGCGGGTGAATCAAGAGCCAACACCCACAGCTTAAGCTGTTATAGCATCACCATATCACATCAGCGATCATCATAACACACCATCACCACCACCACACCACCACACCACCTCTCCACCACAGCGAAGTAGTACGTGGGGGGGGGGGAGGGGGCTGGCGGAAGCTGCCCCCCCACAAAAATTTGAGGAAGCTCAAAAACGTGTATGGCCCCCGAAAAAATTATTTTGGTGGCCCCCTACATTTTTCAAGGCCCCGCCCCCCACCAGTTGCCCCCTCCCCTGCCTGAAAAATCCTAGTACCCACTGCCTCCAGCCACCACCACGGCTCCTGCTCCTCCTGCTCCTCCTCCTCCTCATCATCATCATCATCGTCATCGTCATCATCATCATCATCATCATCGTCGTCATCATCATCATCATCATCGTCGTCATCATCATCGTCGTCGTCATCATCATCATCATCATCATCATCATCATCATCATCATCATCATCATCATCATCACCGGGCATCATCCACCAACACGTAACAATTTAAGTTCTTTGACAATGCGGTCACTTCGCCGCAAAAGATCAGAAGCCTTCTGCGTTATCAGCCTACCGGTACTCATATGAAGATAAACGGATAAGACCGTTACCGTTGGTGTCAGCACATCTATCCAACGCGGAGCAGCTATCGGCCAGTTCATGTGTGCCTGTGCATGCAGCGTGCCAGCCTCAGCTAGCTACAGCTGGCAGCTGCTCCGTTAATTTTTCATAGAGCTGCTGCACTGCTTCATCATTCACTCACGTCCGAAGCGCAGATTCGGACGATCTTGATAAGTTACTTTTATTGTTGTCATCCTCGTTGTAAGCGTAACATCACACTTTCAGAATGGACCGATTTCGGTCAATTTTGAGTGTTCTGAACATTCTGGTGTTAATATGTAACGTTTGTGCTCAGGACCCAAATTTGTGCGATCGTGTTATGGTTCCAAACACTCCAAAACGGCCTGGAAGCAATGGTTACCGGATTCGAATAGACGGCCAACCCACTGGCTACGTTCCAGGCCAGCAGTACCGGGGTAAGTTCGCTCGATACCAGGTCCACGTTTCCGCTGGGCTGGGCTTTTCTTGAATTTGTGAAGGCGAGACTGGATGATCGTGTTTTGTGTATTTGGGAGATGACCAGAGCTATTGATTTAATCACTTTATTTGTCTTCATTTCATTATCTGCCTACTCATCTGCTTATGAATAATTGTGATATGTGGACCCATCTTTTATGATCATGTTCAATAAAAACTTTTGTCAAAAACTTGAAAAAGAATCGCTGGTTGCTCTGCCACCGGGATCTGGCCCTGTGCCCGTGGCTGAGCGCCGAGTTGCGGCTGCACTGCTGCAGGAATCGCCGTCTGCATCCGTGTCCCTATTGTTTGTTTTACTGAACGAAAACACTGATGTGAAGTAGGTGAAGCTTATTTATTTACCCAGTCTCGGGCCTTGGGGCATCTTGATTCAGGTACAAAGTTTTATGGAATGAATAAATTTACATGTAGATCTTCTCTACAGTAATATTGTATTTATACAATATTACTGTACTGTACATGTAGGCTACATGAATGTCTATTGATTGTTTCAAGATGGAATGAATGAATTCATTTACACACAGACACACACATCAGCATGATCAGAGCACAATATGAAAAAAATGATCAAAGTGGGTGTATACTGTAAAGGGAAAAGCAATGGTAGGGACCCAACAGATACATAGTGAAAAAAAATGGCTGAAAGTGGAAATTTTTATAATCAGTAACAAACACCCAATGAAAGGAAAATATTTCTGCTAATGCTATACACTGTAGCATGAAACAATTTTTTGAAGCTGTGTGAGATGTCAATTTTCTAATGCCCATTTTTCTAACAAACATGCCCCTTTTATTTTCCATTTGCCAAATTAAACATGTAAGCAAGAACCCCAAAATGTTTGCAACTTGACCTTGGCTCCCTGTGTACATCAGTTACACTTACAGTGAATTGTAGACGCATGGGCGGCTATCAGGCGGTGGGGGGGGGGCGGTGGGCGGGATGGTGGATGCGTCCCCTCAATTTTTTTTCTATATTATACAGGTATATTTTTTATTTTGTTAGCATTTTTGATAGATTTTGTAATCTGCAAACACTATTCAAAGGGAATATGTGTTGAAAATAGACTATTAAACTTGATGCTGGTGAGGGGATTTTAAATATATGTCCTTGGGTGTTTCCCCCTACCCCCCCCCCCCCTCGTGCAAGGGTATTATTCGCCTTCGATGTTTTGATCCCCTCCACTCGTCACATGAAATCTCCGCTCCTCATGTTAGAGCATTGGAGCAAATTTCAATACTTTTTGTGGTACATGTATACATGTAGGCATGCTTTCTAAGAGAGGACCGACTGTACACTGTACATTGTATTCCTTTGGTATTTGATGACTGCTTCAGAGATTAATTTGTGACACTGACTGCTGGAATGTCATAATTTGACATGCTTTATGATTACTGTTTCAAATGGGATTCAGCACATGAATGTCAAATATTTTTAGAACATTCCTGTAAGTGCAAAGAAAAAACATACCCATAAAAGATGGCTGAAAATAGAATGTACATGTACATAACTTACATGTACATGTAACAAGACAGAGGTGAATATACATGTAGACGAAGTATACCAGTATAGCAAATGCAAAGTGATGTATTTGGAAGATTTTGAATCTAGAAAAAAAAGAAAGTCCCGAATGAAGATTACTGCGAGCAACCAAATAATATGCATGATTATACTGTATTTTTTTATTATTTATTTTTCTTTTCCCCTTTAAATTACATTTTTTAAATCTATGTTGAATATTTACTTGTAAGTTTCCTAATCATTGATTAAATTGTTTATGTACTTGATTTTGTTAATTCAGTATAACATACAGAATAAAAAATTCTGCTTGATACAATATGGAAAAAATGGAATTTTGCAGTAAAGAAAACAATTGTTCAGCAGAATTCCTTTGTTCTGGAAGAGGTGAAATTTGTCTATTTGTTTACTTTTGAACATTTTCTTTGTTTTGGTGCAAGATTGAGAAAGCTCATTATAACTTCATATTTTCTCCTGAATCCTTACTGGCTTCCCTATTTTGAAAAGATAGGCCTATTACTGATTTGTTGTATATTAAAAAAAAACATAATGACACAATTTTATGAAAATGGTCTTTACTTTTTTCCTGCATTGTACTTGTAAACTAAAGTTAGTGATAATGTGTGACAGGGGGTTTAAACATGATGGGTACATGTACATGTTTCAAATTTACATTATCATGTATGAAGAGCCAAAGAAAGAAGAATTTCAATTATTTTATTTCAGAAAAACAAAAGAATTGAAGAGAAATAGGCCTACTACATACAATTTGTATGCCACTGATATTGTTTCAGATTGTCCTTTTCTTTTTCATAAAACCTTCACAAAAGTAATGACATTTTCTTTTTTTCCACTTAAATACTTGCCAAAACACAAGAGCATGTAGTGCATGTGCATTTTAGCATGTAGTTCTACTTAATGTTGTATCCGATAGGCTTTCATATCCTCAGGCAATATGTAATTTATATAGCTGACATGTGCTTTTATGCAAGACAAATTCCCTCTGTGGAAAATCCAGCAGAGAAGCCTTTCTTTCGTTTTCACCAATCACCATCTCTCTGAATTTGCCACCGGACAGTTATTTACAAGTGCACTGTGGGCACGGTTTTGTTTCACGTCTTCGGACAGAGTGGGAAATCTCCTATTGATTTTTTTTGGTCGCTCACTTACAATTCGGCAAAGTAAATTGAATTACGAACTTCTCCCGCGAGAGGCTATTGCAAGTGATGCTGTAAATGCGTGCAGGTGTTGGATATGAAATTGCTCCAGTTCTTTCTTCTCTCGCTAGATTTAAATCTACAATGGATGGTAGGGATTGAAGTGAGATATGTTATCAAGAATGTCAATTGGTAAATTGAATTTTGTCATGCAAGCCCTAGTAATTTACATTTGATACAGGAGATGGGAGTCGCGCAGGACTGAATAGTATTTGAATGCTTTTGATATGGTGTGGCTGGATAATGTATTGTGTAATGTAGACTATGTACACAAGAAGTAAAAAAGGTATTCAACAAAAGAAAAGATAAAGAAAAGTATGGAATAGAAGAAGAAAAGCACACCTAAACTTGATGACAGAACAAATGAGATTGACATGTGAACTTTTTCATACAACAGGGATGTGAGAGTTCAGATTTTAATCTGATTTCACAACTTTTTGTTATGTACAAACAAAATCCATTTTTAGACATTTTTGCAGGTTTGATGCATTGAAAAGCAGGCATGTCAGACCTTGTCAGACTGTTTCTAACAGATGCCCAGATCACATTCCTGATACAGTATCGACGGCAATTTTGAAAACTACAAGTTTACAGGCTGACGCTGTATTATTTTTTAAGTGTATACCTACATGTACAAGGTTGGATATGATAGCAAAACTTTTCATTCAATGTGCTTCCGAAATTCTGTAATTCCTGTTAAAACATAGTACATCCAGTTCATGTAGTCAATGGGTTAAAGATTGCACAACTAAGTAATTAAAAAGACTTTGGGAATAAGTTGGTTAACATTGTACATGTATCAAAGTCATATTTTTAATTATACTCAAATTCTTTGCAGTGTGATCTCGGGAGAAATTATTGTCATAATATTTTCAAATTTATACATGACCAGTAATTTTTGAGGATAAGTGATTTGTAAGCAGATCTCTCATCCATACTTCATCTTTTTTAGCATTCAATTAACATTTACTGCATTTGTTGCTGTGTTGACAAGGCTACATTGATTGACAGTACAAAATGTAGGGGAGAGCGGGGCTAGTTGGCGCGTGGGGTATGTTGGAACATTGTAATTTTCTCTTACAGCTTAAATATTTTTTCTTCAATAATACACTCGGGTGGTAGACATTGGCAACACCTCTCCACCATAAAACTTTGAGCCAATTAGATTTGATATGGTTTGTGCTAGAGGGATAAGTTTGATTTTTCGCCTTCTGAGTAATTTTTCTGATTCTCGAAAAATTTTGATTATTTTTACTAATGGCTAACGATAAGAATTCAAGTATTGCTATTTATAATTAGGCTGTATTTATCTATAAAATAAGGCTAGTGATATTTGGTCTTCTTTGCTTAGTTTGACCACAGGGTCTTCAAAGTCCCAAAAATGCCCTCGGGGTTAGTTGGCACTTTGAGTCGGGGGTTAGTTGGCACACATTTTGGCAGGTGTGCCAACTAACCCCCAATACAGAATCATGTGTTATGTGTGCCAACTAACCCCCAATACAGAATTATGAGTTACGTGTATAATGTGTGCATTCACACAAATTGCATTCGCAAAGCCATTACTTCTAGGTTTTTTTTTTTCCAAATAAATGATACACAATGTTGAAAATGTACTAAGGATCTAAAACCAAAGACCAGACCATACAAGACCAGGGCCAAGTACAAAATCAAGACCAGACATATTGGGAAGATAAGAATTATGCAAACTTAGACCCTATGCAAATTTATTCAACTTTGAAAATCACATAAAAATGCTAATTCTCTATATTTTCTTAATGTTTGTGAAAATGTATCAGACTGTAAAAATATGTATTTTATTGTAAAAAAATCTGTGTGAGTCAGTTTGTGTGCATGCTGTACATGTATGTCTGCCTACGCATGCATGTACATGTATGTATGTATACTGTATGTTTGT
This sequence comes from Eucidaris tribuloides, assembly GCA_001188425.1. Taxonomy (NCBI): domain Eukaryota; kingdom Metazoa; phylum Echinodermata; class Echinoidea; order Cidaroida; family Cidaridae; genus Eucidaris; species Eucidaris tribuloides. The sequence goes on along the minus strand of JZLH01S0017603.1, from coordinate 60,956 downwards.
GTGTGTGTGTGTGTGTGTGTGTGTGTGTGTGTGTGTGACTGTATGTACTATACAGTATGTAGTACGTGTTTAGTGTGTAAGTATATGAATAAGAAATAAATTAATGGGTATTCATCTGTTTCACTGTGATTGAATATCATGTGATCTTTGTAGGGTAACATGTACAGTACCATATATAAAGCTATCGTGCCAACTTACCCCGCCTCATGTGCCAAATAACCCCGGGGGTGGGGTTAGTTGGCACACTTGACATGACGTCATTTATAGTAAAATATATAAGAAACTAAAAAGGTTTGAACTGAAATTGTGCCCCTCATTTATAGCCCAGATAATACCCTTCATACTAGTATAGTTATAATTTAATTAATCAATTTATTCAACTCTTGAGAGGCAAAATCCCAAAAATCGTGCCAACTAGCCCCGCTCTCCCCTACATAGTGCTCGTGATTGCAGAAACAAGATACTATACGTGTAAACCATTTACTGATGGGGTAAGGAGATACAAGTATTAAAACAGAGAGACTGAAAGTAATCAAATTCAGTATTAAATTTGTTTATTGTTGTGGAGGTCTATTGTTTGAATAGAACATTTGCAATTCCGCATGAAATGGGACAATGAAGTGAAAATTCCAAAGTTTGATCTGACTGTCATAAAATAGTTTAAAAAAAAGTTTATGGGAATTACAGTGTAGGCCCTACTTTGTTTTTCAAAGTTTCTAGGAAGAAATACATTTTACTTCAATGAAGAACCATAACTTAGGCTTATTTTCTTTGCCCAAATGTTAAAATGACCTTCACATACATCATTCAAAGTAATTTTTATTGCAATTCTTATTTAAAAGAGAGATTCAAGTTAATACTGTATATTACATCCAATCCAAGCATAAATCATCAACTTACATGTACGTGTATTTGCTGTTGCTCGGCTACACCATCCTAAATTCTTAATTGAAGTTCTGGGTAAATGATACCACCCATAAAAACAGCCAAGTAGCTAATAAGCAACAAGGCTATTGTGTACATACACTGTAAATGTACTCTACCTCATGACTAAACATGTACCTGTACAATAACATACATGTACCATCGATACACAGTATGGGGGTCATAATGGCAACATGCCGTTAATAAATGTAGCAGAAAAAGCTTGTCATTTTCTCGGCAGGTTGGATGTTATTATGAAATATGTACACATGAGCCCCATGTATAGCCTACATAAAGACAGTGATTTTCCATTTCCAAAAATGGTCTTTTCTGAAAACCTGTAATTCCATTTCAAGTTGATCTAAAAATAGAAATTCCATTTTGTCATAGAAAATGTACAAGAGCAAAAACATGAATTCCGTTTTGCAACTTAAATGTGAATTTTCACATGAAAAGTAAAGAACCAAACCGGCTTTTCCGTTTGATTTACCGTAAAACGGAAAATCACTGTCCCTACCTACAAAGCGTAGTTAAAACTTCAAAAAATATATTGGAGGAGCGGTGGAAAATTCCCAACATTATTCCTGTTGGGAAAGTGATTTTTTCTTTTTATTCCAAAATATTTGAGGGTATGGCTGTAAGTTCGGCATTCTTTTCTGGTGCTTGCCTCAGAGTGACAATTCAATTTTGAGCCAATGCAAAACATACTCCAATCTTGATCATATTAAATATATCTCCTTGCATATTGTAATTCAGTGGTTTACAGGCAAAAATGAAACTACCATTATTTTTGGATTCTGTTATCCAAGTTTGTGAGCGTGAGCGAGAGGCCGTCTATCTTTTTTATGCCTCCGCAACGAAGTTGCCGGAGGCAACTTATTGTTTTCGGGTTAGTCCGTCCGTCCGTCCCTCTCGGATCTCGTTACGTCGCGATAACTTGAGAACCCCCGATCGCGATTTTTTGATGTAACTCAGGCAAGTATGTACTATGAGCCAACAATGAAACTGATTAGATTTTGGAGACTGAACGGTCAAAGGTAAAGGTCACCCGGGCTGCTTGAAATATGTCTGATTTGGGCTCGTTTAACCCCCGCGATAACTTGAGAACCCCCCGATCGGATTTTGACTGTAACTCAGGACCAAGTAATGTACTATGAGCCACCAATGAACTGGATTAGATTTTGGACCTGAAATGGTCAAAGGTCAAAGGTCACCGGGCCTTATGTTACCGCGATAACTTGAGAACCCCGCATGGAATTTTGATGCTAACTAGGACCAAGTATGTACTTATGAGCCAACAATGAAGCTGCATTAGTCATTGGAGCTGAACGCGTCAAAGGTCAAAGGTCACGGGCCTTAATACTGCTCTGATTTGGGGCATCTTACTGCCCGAGTAACTTTGAGAACCCCCGATCAGATTTGAGTAACTAAGGACCAAGTATGTACTATGGAGCCACCAATGAACTGATTAGATTTTGGGGCTGAAAGGTCAAAGTCACCAGGCCTAAAAATATGTCTGATTTGCGGCTCGTTACCGCCCGATAGACTGATGAGCGGCTGATCGGCATTGTCATTGTAACTTGCGGATGAAGTATGTATTATAAGGACCAATAAATGATTAGATTTCACCTGAAAGGTCCAAAAGGTCAAAGCGTCACCGGGCCTAAAAGTATGTCTGATTTGGGATCAGTACCGCCGATAACTTGAGAACTGTCGAGTTTGGATTGTCGCGAGAGTGCAGTTGGGTGAAGCTATGTAATTATAGCACCAATAAACTGATTAGATTTTTGGACCTGAGAAGGGTCAAAGGTCACCGGCCTTAAATATGTTCTGATTCGGGGCCTCGTTAAACTGCCGAATAAAAAACTTGAGAGCAGCTGATCGGTATTGTCATGTAACTTGGGGTGAAGTATGTATTAATAAGGCGCACCAATTAACTGATTTTAGATTTTGCGACCTGAAAGGTCAAAGGTAAAATGTCACCGGGCCTTAAAGTTTATGTTATGATTTCTGGGCCTCGTTACCGGCCGAACTTTGAGAACAATTCAGTTGTATTATTCATGCAACTTGGGTGAAGTATGCATTATGAGCCACCATGAACTGAAGTAGATTTGGAGGTCAAGGTCACCGGGCCTAAAATATGTTCTGATTCGGCTCTTATCGCAATTACTTGAGAGCGGCTGGTCGGATTGTTCATGTAACTTGGGTGAAGTAGTATTATAAGCACAATGAACTGATTTAGATTTCGGACCTTGAAGGTCAAAGCGTCAAAGGTCGCACCGCCGGCTAAAATATGTCTGATGTGGCCGCTCCGTTTACCGCGATTACTTCGCAGGAGCGGCTGGTTGGATTGTCATGTAACTTGGTAGTGAAGTAGTGTATTATAAAGGTACCCTATGGAACAATCAGAATTTCAGGTGTTAATAGTCCAAAGTCAAAGGTCTCAAGGCTTCCATTACTTTCATGTCTTTACCACGATAACATGAAGGCCGGCTTATCGGGATATTGATGTGAACTGGGGTGAAGTACATGTAAGTGTTTATAATTTTTTTAGTACCAATGAACTGATCATATTTTGGGGTTAAAGGATCAAAGGTCACGAGGACCCATACTTAATATCTTTACCACGATAACTTGAGAACAGCTATCGGATATTGATGTAATTTTGGTGAAGTATGTATTATAGGGCATAATTGGAATTTCAAAGTTGAATGGTCAAAGGTTACGATGCACCATGCATTCAAAGTTTGGAATTGAAAGGGGGTGCGGAGGCATACCCCATCGGCTGCGCGCAGCCGAATTGCTCTAGTTTTCTTTTTCTTCTTGTAGTGTTTCACCTCAATGTCAGATACACATATGGGATCCCTTAACGTCACGTTTCTGTTACAAAATAAAGTGCATTGTTTTGTTTTGCCCTAATGACACATCAAATGTTATTATTATTATTACTTGTATTTGTATTATTATCCTCCTCCTTCTTCTTCTTCTTCTTCTACTTCCTCTTTTTCTTCTTCTTCTTGGCTTACTTTTGTTTGAAATTTGTTATTGTATACAGCGCCTTGAACACTCTTTTGAGTTGATATGTGCGCAATATAAAAACCCATTCTTCTTCTTTGTCTTTTTCTTCTTCTTCTTCGTGTTTGTATTATCATCATCATCATCATCATTGTCACTATTATATTTCATTGTTATTATTATTGTCATCGTTCTGTCATTATTAATATTTTTACCTTTCATGCAAATAAACATTGAAATGTATAACATACAATGCACTTACCGTACAGTACACGACTGTGTACACTTGCTGTACTACAGTGTGAGACACATTGTGAAATGTATCAATGTTTATTAATCTCACTTGAGCTCACAAATTTATTATGCTCATACACACTGTACATGTATGACCCACTGGCCACTACAAGCATGCACTCATCTTCTTAAGATATGAACACAGTCTCCTGGCATGACCTTGACTTAAGACTGTAGTCAGTTAAGCCCTGAGCCTCCCATGCAAAATTTTAAATCCCCTTACTCTATGACACATTGGAGAATGCAATGCATGATTGACTCGACACCACAATTTCATTTTTCATTTCCATAAGCAGGCTATGCTACTGACGTGGACAACATGCACAAAACAATATTAATTTACTTTTGTGTGATATGAGCTCATCTTGTACTCTGTATCAATTGATCACGCTGGAGTATTGAATGTAGGGCCTACATGCACATGTGCAGTACAGATGACTCTGGTTGTAAAAAAGTCCACGGGACTGGCAGTTTTCTTTCATTGTATTGACATTTTGTAAATAAAAAAAAACAGTTGATCAGGCCTTTGAGAGTGCAAATAGCCTGATTGGAGGTACATGTACATGTAGTCCTCAACTTGGGGTAGAAATGTAAAACTATAATCAAGTAACCTATGCAAGGATTCTACTGTGAAAATGCTGTAGTCAAAAGTTGACTCATTTTAAAAGAACTAGGTGCACCATGAGTAGGCCTATGCCTTGTGACAGACAAATTTGTTGTATTGTTTTCTATGGGATTCATTTCTCTTGGGGCATGAGAGAAATGTAATACTGGTGATTGATTTTCCTGAATAAAACAAATTCAAGATAAATCCTTCCAGCCGGAAGACTGGTATATCTTTCAGCCAGTGTGGTTCTTGTAGTACGTTTTTTTTTTTTTATTTCCCAATCATGTCACTGCCCTTTAAAGGTTAGTGACATGATTGGGAACACTTGAAAATGCCTCAAGAACAAAATGAGTTGAAGTGTTTACCAACTATACACTAGCAGGAGTGGATCTCCCACCTGGGAGGATTTGTCTATAAAGGAGAATCAAGCATAAACATAGGAGTATCTTAATTTTATCCAGGG
>JZLH01S0017603.1:32953-55402 GCA_001188425.1 Eucidaris tribuloides | reverse complement strand
CGAAATAAATAAGCCCATATGAGAGTTCACACAGCAGGTTTCGTGCACGGTGATATTGACACTGTGATTATTTAGAATGAAGTCAACGGTTTTGACACAAGATTTTCAACAGGAGAATCCTTGCCATGTTTAACTTGATTCTAGAGGTAGTTTCGCCCAAGTTGAGGACGTAACCCTCAATCATCGTCATTTACATTAGTACATGTACCTGTTAAGCTTGAAACAAAACACAGAAAGATTTATTCAGCGTAACTACTGCGTAGACAAGACATATCCCTGATGGCTGGTGTAGTACTCCAAATCATGTCAATGCCCTGGTTTTCACCTTTTGTCATGTTTGCCATTTCGTGCACACTTCCGTGAAAACAATTACAAGAGATCATAAACCTGCCTAATAAAACAATCATTTCCTAGTTCAGGTCTTGCAATTCATTTACACAAACATGATGGGAGCTAGAATGTAGGTTTGATCCAAATGCTAAAATAATATTTTGGCAAATTTGGCAAATAGAGGATTTGGAAATGTAATGATTGGGGGTAGTCCTCAACTTGGGGTAAAACTATTCTTGTCTCAAGTTAACAGTGCAAGGATTCTTACTGTAGAAAGTTATTTTAAAGGCCCACTGTCAAGGGTCAACTCAACCACTCAGAGGATGTCAACTAGTCTTAGAATACAGGCACATATTCACGAACATGGACTGTTGCAGTGCCATACATGTAGTGTACAGATTGTGGTAGGAAATCAATTTTTTGTTCACACTGCCATGGCTGTTTCCATTGCATTATGGGTAGGCCTATACATAATTATTGCACCCTCTTCATGATTTTAGTCAAAAGAGGGCATTTTCATCCTGTCGTGACAGTAGGCCTTTAAAATTGGTAACATCCATCAGTATGCCTTGTGACAGACAAATTTATTGTATAGCTTTGTATGGGATTCATTTCTCTCGGGGCTCGAGAGGAATAAAATGCTGGTATGTTTATGCTTGATTCTGTTTAAGTAAAAAACTTCAAGACAAATCACTCCAGCCATTAGATCCAAATGCTCCAGCTTGTGTATACATGTATCTTTCAGCTAATTTGAGTCTAGCATTTTTTAACCCATTGGAGATGATTTAATTTCACCATAACATGCATTTTCCATAGACCCCTGACCCAACACAATTTAACTGGTACTTGGTCTCCAGTGAGTTAATTTCTCCCAATCATATCACTGCCCTTTTAACTTGATACCACATCTGCCTGAAACCTGCCGTCAGACACTGATCACTACAGCTTCCTGTCTGCGCCAGTGCCTTCCGGCTACTGGGTCATTTGTTGCCATAAAAACTTATCAACTTGTTCATATCCCGCGTTCGTGTCCTTTGTGGAGACGGCAAAACGATTTCCAGACAGGAAATCAGAGTATACGCAGGTTTGATAACCCAGCTGGCTGGGTGAATTGAAGAACAATTTAATATCAACATACATGTGCATGTACGATGGGAAGTTGGGAACATGCACCTACAAAATGTACATATATACGCATGAAAATTTGTATCATCCCGTAATTTGTTCAGCTGAATCACTTGACAAAGTAAAGTCACTCCACAAAATAGAGAAGGCAAAGTGATTTCCAGACAGGAAATCAGTGTATATACATGGGTTTGATAACCCAGCTGGCTGGGTGAATTGAACAACAATTTAATATCAACATACATGTACGATAGGAACATGCACCTACAAAATGTACCCATGAAAATTTGTGTTTTGTGCAAGTTTAAATTTGTATTGTCCCACAATTTGTCCAGTTGAATCACTCAACAATATCATTCATATTTTGCAATGAGCATTCCCCATCTCCCCATTTCATTTCATTTCATTTTATTTCATCTACATGTATCTGTTCCAGGAAATGTAAAAATCTCCATAGCCACGCTTCTAAGATGATGGAGGTGAAAAAGTACAGTGTGGGGAAAAAGGGTTGGAAAGGATTTTTCAATAGCATACATTGTATGGTACAGGAGTCCAGGATGTAAAGTTAATGTGGGAAGTAATTTTTAAAGCCAAGGTAAAGTTTTGGTAGATGGAAAAGAAATAAAATTCTTTGCAATTATGTTTTTAGATACATCTACACACGTGTACATATGATCTATCAAACTTGTGGGATATTTTACAGTTGCATTCAGCAAAAAATCTTGATTTTTTTGTACAAGACCCTACTGACAGTAAACTTGAAACAGCATCGTGAGAATTCCCTCATTCTGTATGTGCCATGCAATTGCTAAAATCATTATTTGGTTTAGTCGTGCTAGTAACTTGATCATCTGTACACACGCAGCAACCACAACTTGCGCTGGTAAGAATTTTCTTTCACCTTGGACACTATCACTTTCAGCGCTAACCCTGTTGGATGACAATAATCGTTCTCATAGCACCAACGTGAGCAGAATATCGAGAATCCACACCACTAAAGGCTGTAGGAGACACCCCCTATCATAGTGGATTTTAGCCAACCGTAGGTACATATAGTCAGGGATATCTAAGGGGAAAATGATCTTCCGTAGGGGGAAGTGCTGGAGGGAGTTTTGATGTAACTGAAACTATTCTGACAATATTAAAAAAAAATATTCTTACATGTACATGTATATCCTCAAAGGGTTTCAAAGAACTTGTATAAATTCGTCTGACATTATACCGTTTTGAGTAAATCCATTGTCAGGGTTCCCAGACCATTAGGGATATCAGGGAAATCAGGGAAAATTATTTTACTTTTTTTCAGTCAGGAAAAGTCAGGGAATTTGATAAAAATGCCTCAAATCAGGGAAAAGACAGGGAATTTTGATTGGTGCAATAATCAAAAGTAGTCAGGCGTGTCAGGCAGACTCTGTTATATTTTGTTGCATATCAAAACAACATCCACTGGATGACTGGCTATGGTGAAACTGGAAATGAGTTGAAATAATTATCATGGAATTTGAGAATTCATCAGGGAAAAATCAGGGAATTTTCTTTTTTTGAAGTGCTGGGAACTCTGATTGGCCTTGTTTGTCACTTCTCCAGCACAGAAACCCTGTACATGTATGTATAGAATTACGCAAACTGTAATGCGTGTACATGTACATCGCAGTATCGAGCAGCTACAACATCAAATTTCTCAATTAAGATAACTCTTTTGTATACTCAGGTTCTTATTTTGTAGGGGAAAACTGTAACAGATGAAAAGTGGATATTTGTAGGGGAAAGCTTGATTTCGTAGAGGAAAAGTGGGATGTGTAAAAGCGTAAGGGAAATGTAGTGTCCATAGGGGGAAATATAGTGTCCATAGGGGGAAATGTAGTGTCCATAGGGGAAAATAATTTAATTGGTGAAAAGCAGATTTTTGTAGGGGGAAACTTAGTTTTATAGGGGAAGACTGGGATGTTAGAGCGTCTAGGGGAAAAGTAGTGTCCAGAGAGGAAAATATACATGTGGTGTAGGGGGAAATGAATACTTTGAGTGGCAGTCCTGACACCACTTTGCCTTCAGTGTACTCAAGTATGAAAATTAACTTTCACACTTTCGGACAATTTAAGGAATACATCAGTGAAACGATAATGACAAGGTCTTAGACATCGTTACCATGCAAGTGGCCTCAAGTGTAAAGCCACATCATTTTCACATTTTCATGGCATTTTTGAAGGGCAAGTGAATACAATTTGTTAACCCTTTCAAACTGAAAAGCAACTGCTGTGAAGTAAAATACATGGGGGTGGAGAGCAATTGCAATTTGTCGTCAGAATTGCTGATAAACTAAACCATTTCAAGGGTGCAAACTCAAATCAAATTTCAATAAGAATAATCAACCTTGCTTGTGTGATGTAAAATGACATCGCTTTAAGAAAGTCTGTGAATATGATACAGCCTTTTCCACTCGTGACACTAGTATTATGGGGGGGGGGGGGGTGGGCACTCCCATTACAAGGTGTACACCATGCGCGTGTGAACAAATGCGTAAAAAGGGATGTTTTCACATGGTATACACACATACATGTACATTGAAAAGGGTATCAAAATTGCCAAAATCAGGGGACAAGGGTATACTTTTAACAGAAGCTTTACTCTAAAAGGGTATCTTTTCAGACTTGAATACTGGTTTAGGGTATTCAGCAGAAGGTAAACTTTAAAAGGGTATCTTTTCAGTCTTGTATACTTGTTTAGGGTATTCTGAGATCGACAGATAATTACGTGTTTAGGGTCCATTTTGAAAGTCCATACACGCGCATGGTGTATACCTTGTAATGGCAGTGGCCCCCAGGGTTATCAGTAACTAACATGCAATGCATGAGTTAATATTTACCTGTTTAAAGAAAACAGATTACTTTTTTGATTGGATCAACACTGACAATGGACCTTGAATTAAGCATGCAACAACTACAACTAAACAACAACAACGACAACAATAATAATTATAAAATAATGATGATGATGATCATGATGATGATGATGATGATGATGATAATAAAATTCATAAAGCACTTGTTGCTATTGTTTCTACAAGTACAGTACATGTGCATAAGGAATCACTATCGACTTAATTAAGACTTTGTTTCTCTTTGAGCCAGGGTTGGTGCGTGATATAGTCCAGCAACTTAAAATGGATTTAAATCGAATGATAAAAAATAACATACATGAATTGTGAAAATAAAACACAAAAATATAACAATTTGGTCATTGAGGCACAATTTGACTTTTAAAGTGTTTAAATTTTTGGCATACTTCTGACATTTTTGAGAAATTCTCCGCCTGGTGAAAATCACTCATTGCTTCATTTTATCGCACTTCATGAAACGTTCTCAGATTTCAAGTGCAGGGGTCATGGTAGTGGGTTGGGATGATGGAAAATTAGATACTCTACTATCATCACGAAGTTAGTTCAAGATTGAGTTCTTCCATAGCCTGCATTCTTTCATCATCAAGATGTGAAAAAATGCAGTTGTGTATTGTACATGTAGGCCTACATGTATATTATACACTGTACAGTGTACTGTAATAATATGCAGATGGTTAATCTACAGTACAGCGTTATGGTCCCCTGCCTTCGCCAAGTAATAATTAATCACGTCCAACCTGCTGAGAAAATGACAGAGACATTTTCTGCTACATTTATTAATGACACTTTGCCGTTATGACCCCGATACTGTGTTATTAGGTTTACTCATGAGGTGCGTTACACAATAGCCTTGTTACTTATTAGATGTAGTAGCCTACTTGGCTGTTTTTTTTCTGGGTGTCGTCAATTTAATTACCCAGTTTTAATTAAGAGTTTGGAATTACAGTATGTTGTAGCTGGGCAACAACAGACAAGTTAATAATTTATGCTTAGTTGTTTCTTTTGCATTTAAATGTGTAGCATTCTCCATAACACCATTACATGCTTACATTCAGCAAATTATGCGTAGAAAAAGAAATGAGTAACTTTAGAATAAAAAAACAGACTTCCCTGTAAATGGTAAAATGACATAATTGGATACACTTGAAAATGCCTCGAGCAGGGTTGGCAATTTAAAGCAGTGGCCCTCGATTTATTGATTTAAATCATGATTTAAATCGTGATTTGTATCACCCCTTTCAACAAAAATGGAAAAAAATTGCCCAACCCTGGCCTCAAGAACCAAATGAGTTGAAACATATTACCAGCTGGGAGGATTTGTTTTTAATTTGTAGTTTAATGGGAATCAACCATGAACATACCAGTATTTTATTTCTCTTGAGGCCCGAGAAAAATTAATCCAATAGAAAGCTACACAACAGATTTGCCTGCAACAAGGGATATTAAAGCCACAGATTAACAATGACCACAGTTAAATTCAAAATAATGATTTAGTGCTTTAAAAAAAGTGAAAATCAACAAGCACTCAAATTGACCAGATTCACATTTCCTCCCATAGAATTACTGTGAGCAGATCTAGGCTATTTTAGTTTTATCCTCCACTGGAGTGCAAATTGTTTATTCCTGCATATCTTGCCAGTGGCAGCATAACTTTCCAAACTTTTGTATTCTAGAGTGTTTATTTGTCCATTTGAACACTACTAGCTCAGATATGGAAGTTTGTCATTTTTTTTTTAATTGAAGCTCCACAATGTTAGCCTGTTACTTTAACAGTTAAAATTTTAGAATGAGTCAATGGTTGACCACAAGATTTTCACAACAGATTCCTCAGGTGCATTAAACTTGATTCTATAATAGTTTCAGCCCAAATTGAGGACTGCGGGGCAGTGTCATTACAAAGTGTACACCATGCGGGTGTATGGACTTTCAAAATGGACCCTAAACAAGTAATTGAAAGTCGATCTCGGAATACCCTAAACATGTATTCAAGTTTGAAAAGATGTCTTTTGAAGTAAACCTTCTGTTAAAAGTATACCCTTTTTTCCCGATTTTGGTGATTTTGATACCCTTTTCTATGTACGCGAGTACATCGTCCGACCGTGAAAAACAACCCTTTTTACGCATTTTTTCACATGCGCATGGTGTACACATTGAAATGGCACTGGTTCCCCTGTGGCTGCATAGAGTTATAATAAGACCATGTAGAACAAGTAAGTACTGCTAAAACTGAAATTTGCTACAGAAATATTGTACAGTACATAACTGCAACAAATGGATCAACAAATTTAATTCATCACTCCATGTGGATGGACTTTGCAACATTCATAAATTTGGGCTTTGAACCAAATGTATGCCTAGATCTGCAATCATTCTTTTTTTTTTTAAGTATCAGATATCATTTAACGATAAGGTTCATCTCAATATGAGTGATTGATTGTGTTTGCAAAGGAAACGATTCCCGGAATTCTCTTTAAAACGGTATCGCTGTGGTGCAAAAGGATTGCCCGGAGATACGAAGCCGACATCTTGTTAAAACTCCAGGATGTACGAATGTTTGAGTTCCATTATCCAGCCGCAGTATAAACAATTGTCCATTAGCCGATTACAAAATGCCCTCGGCTCTGGACGGATGATTCGAGGGAGGCATTGTCGTTTACTTGGCCGAGGATCGTTCTCTCGCTCAGCGTGAATGTATGTCGTCAGGTTGTCCATCGTTTGTGCAGTGATTAATGGACCGGTCCGTAATGTTATAAGATCATGTCAATATGATATTGACTGACTTTAGGGATCTTTCTACAAGTGTGAAAAGAATGTACATACTGTACATGTATAATATGTTGAATATTTTGGGGTGGTTTTATTTTTGCAAATTTCATGATTGGGAGAAATAAAAAAAGCCTTTGGAACCAAACTGGTTGAAGGATAAACCAAATGTACACCAACTGGAGTGGATTTCCTGGCTGGAACTTTGGAAGGATTTGTCTTGAGTTTGTTTACTTACGGAGAATCAAACATGAACAGGTCAGCAGTTTAACTTTATCGGGGCATGATAGATTTAATCCCCACTGAAGGCTACACTACATATTTGTCTGTTACAAAGCATACTGGTGGACATTATTTTAAAATGAGTCAACATTTGACTACAAAATTTTCACAGTAGAATCCCTGCAGAGTTTACTTGATTCTAGAATAGTTTTTACCCCAAGTTGAGGACTACCCCCATTCATGTCATTTACCTTTAAACGAATACCCAAATTTTTACTTCCTGATACACCTGTAATAAAGTCAATGCAAATGCAATAAAATCGTGAAAATAAAATTTCACAAATTCCTTGTCTTGAAGCAGAATCGCAAAAATTATTCAAAATATATGGCATGAAATGTATACATGTGTGTATGTACAGTATTATGCTTAAACTAATCAAATCTTGTCTTGTATTGAACTCAAATGCAAAATCTTTAAAATGGAATGAAACCCAGACACATTCCTGCATTCAGAGATTACAGAACTATACAAGAAGGAAATAAGGGAAAGTTTGAACAAATTTGGTTGAACGGTTCAAGAGTTTTGTTTGTTCAAAGTTTATTTGATCCTTGTTATGGAGGATTTGTTAAATTGGCAACTTTTTAGATGAAAGTGTGGAGAACTCTCCATTGGTTTTGTACACAAATTTTCACTTATTTTCACTTTTTATCAAATATCTGATTTGCTCTTGCTTGTTGAGAAAGTATGTCCTAGCAAAAATGATTCTACATGTTTTTGTGAAAGAATTTACAGTGTATATACTTTCTCAACTGACACTTCAGAAAACTGCAAATTATTGAAAATTTGTGTACAAATCCAATAGGAAGTTCTCCACACTTTCATCTGAAAAATGGGTAGAGTTGCCACTTTAAGGATCCTCCATAACAAGGATCAAATAAACTTTGAACAATCATAACTCTTGAACCATTCAACCAAATTTGCTCAAACTTTCACCTTTTTCCATCTTGTATTGTTCTGTACTCTCTGAATTCAAAGATGTCTGGGTTTCATTCCCCTTTAACCCTTCATTTGATTTTGTTTTGAACATTTATTTTCATTTTGCATTTCTAAAAGAAGTACTTCTTGAGAAAAAGAAGTCCTTTTAATAGTTTCAACCATAAATACATGAGTTAAGATAAACGCTTAAAATAATTTTTTTATTAGAGGGTCACATACATGTATTTGAGTCTGCAGAATATATATACGTACAACTGAAAAATGGTTCTGCTTCAAATTGAGAACCAATTCAATCGTACTCTGACTTCAGCTCTAATCCAAATAGCCTCAGGTCAGTGATAATAGTGAAGTGTAAAGGGACATCATACATATTTCATATCAAAAACATGTCAAAAACAAGTCAAAAATTCAATTAGCCTACAATCAAACTGGCATAACCTCGGGAGCCTGACAACAATTTTTTCCAACAATAATTCCGTCAAGCGAAACGAAGTGGAATCGGGGGGGGGGGGGGGGGGGGGTGGCCAAGACCTTCCCGCATAATTACAAACACGTACCGGGAATACAAGTGAGTCAGAGTTAATTTAACTACTTATTTCTAATTAAATTATTCACCAGGGCGTGGTAAACTATCCCATTATACTGGATAGCAATTCCGACTTCCCCTCCATACAGAGATAGTCGGATGGTCGTATTTTATCAAAAGTGTCATGCTCTGCTGATCCAAATCGCTCCCCGGACAACCGTGTCTATAATACCGCCCACTGTCCACCATCGACAGCAAACTGATATTGCTGAAATCCAGCAACTCGTTAAAGGCAGGGCATCTCTTTTGCGTGCCTACAAATTTAAAATTGTGTAAATGCACTAGTATATAGAAGAAAATATAATTTTAGAACCTTTAGCAAAGTATACATTAGGAGCTAGAAGCGCAGTTTTACTGGTGTTATAGTAAAGACCAAAGTTTTCCGTTTTACAAATATCAAATTCCGTTTTTCTCCGCTTTGTAATTTTGCAATTTTTCGACTTGAATTTTCGTGGGGAAAAAAGTCACAAATAACATGCCCATGAAGTTTTGAATTGGGTTTGGGGACATATTTACAGGTATTGTAACGCGTGATTTCTTTGGATTTATTAGGTATCTTCTTGGTAAAGTAGTTTGGTTTTATTTAAAGACAAGGTTCACCCTGACATCAAGTTGGTTTTAATAAAAGCAGAACAATGAGAGAAACATATTGATGAAAGTTTGGCGAAATTTCACCAAAGAATAACAGAGTTATGAGGTTTCAAAGTTTTAAATTTGTGACGTCACATGCGAGCAGCTTCCCATACAGTCATGTAATATAAATTCCATAAATTGCCATTTTTTAAGGGTTCATGATAATTGAATGAGTTTTTTCATAGAAGCATGTATGAAATAATGTTTCTGATAATATATTGAATGTACAGGTAAAATACTCTTCAAATTTCTGAGGAAACGGTACTTTTAGGGAATTTATATCACATGACATACATGTATGGGGAGCTGCTCGCATGTGACGTCACAAATTTAAAAGTTTAAAATTCCATAACTCTGTTATTCTTTGGTGGATTTTCGCCAAACTTTCACTAGTATGTTTCTCTCACTGTTCTGCTTTTACTAAAACCAACTTGATGTCAGGGTGAACCTTGCCTTTAATAAATATTTATTAATTTCCTTTGGGGATTTTTTGGGCATGATTTTTCATTTTTGTTCAAGATGCCGTTTTCCGCATTATACCTCAAATTCCAGAAATCTTCGGTCTTTAAATTATACATAGTGACCATAAGACTTTGATTTGAATTATTGTCTCGTAATGACAAAATGTGCTTGTCTTTCTCACAAGTGTTAGAAATTGTTAACAGCACAAAGCTGAAGCTGCATATTCAGTTTATTATGACAACCAAGCACAATAAACAGAAGACAAAAAGTAATGACTGGCATGACAGCTCCCCATAATGTCATCATTTTCAGTTTTCATGTAAAGTACTCAGGGCCATAAATCAAATCTCAATCAAACATTTGCCTCTAGTGTTGTAAATCAAAATTGACTAGATTTTAACAGATTCCCCCCCTTTTTTATAGGTGACTGAATGACAAGCTTTCCCCTATTCCAGTTCAAGTGTTTTTTTTTTGGGGGGATTTTAGGGTTGGGATGATGACAAAATTGCGGGGGGGGGGGGTTACATGCAGTTAAACCAATGACGTACAGGGTCATTTGTTTGTTATGTAACAAAAGTGGTGGAAATTTAATCTTTTCCATATTTGTGTAATTAATTTTAAAGTCAATGTATTTAAATGATGGGTGGATGTGATTTTTTTTACAATGAGTTTTTGAAATTAAAATTTAAAAAATAAAGCAAAAATTTCCCCATACATGTACAGTGTGAAAAGTGGTTGACTAATACATGTAATTGTAACAGAATATTAAATCAATCCATCATGGATTGATTTACTTACAGGTAAACATTCAAGTTGTAACTTATATTTTTTTCTATCATTCAAAGAGGGGAAAACAAAATAAAATCTTTTTTTTTATGTTTTCTTCAATTCTTCATTTTTCAAAATTATGTTTGTCACATGACCAATTTGTGTACATGTGTATTTTTCTTTCTTTTTTTATTTAAATCAGTGATATTTTTTCCCCCAAAAGTCATTGATTTACATCTGTAAACCAATCTCAGGTCTAAAATGAAAATATCAGACTCATCTGCGACTTAATAATCTGATACTAGTCCAACATGTAAAATACATGTATACGTGTATTCCCTTTCATTTGTCCTCGGATCCCTTTCAATACGTACCTGCACACACAGTTGTATTACATGTCTATACATGCATGTGTGTATTGTTTCCTTTGTATAACGAGCAATATAACACCAGCAATCAATACATATAAATTTTCTTAAGGCTAAAGTTAGACAAATAATCGCCAGGAAGGAAAATAGTGGTGTTTGGGGGAAATACTGAACGACACTGATGGATGGATAGCGGGGATGAGACGGTTTTTGACGCGATGGCAGTATCCTCACAAATGGCACACCAGGAGAGCGTACAGGTGGATGAATGATTGATTGACGGACAGGTGTTTGATGATACAAGGATTTCCGTGGTCAATCGGTCAATATCAAAATTATATTGACCTTTTTAGCGGTTTGCCCCCAGGGGACCTATGCGTCGTCTCCGTGGGGTTGGTGACTCTGCATACCAATTTTGAAGTGGATGAAGATGAAAGTATGGAATTATGAATAATTTCTCATGTTGGTGTGTCGGTTTAATTGATGCGGAGGCATGTGTTTGTTGTTAGATGGCTGGCAACAACTTCCTAGCATATTCACCCTCCTCCGTCAAAAATTCTAATGACAACAACAACTGCCCATCCCCTCACCACCCCCCCCCCCCCCCGGAAAAAAAGTGGGGTGGGAACGATATGTATGCTACATGTAAAGTGGGCGGATGAAAAGAAAGTTCTGTTTAGGATTCTACCAAAAATGTATTATGAAAAATTCAATTCAATTTTATTTTTATCACATTACATTGTATGCTGAATCACATGTACATCAGAATTGACAATAATATAGCTCTTCATTTGAGGGTACAGTGTACATGTATTTCAAAAACACATGAAACATTACACATTTTCTAAGTGTTGTAATGTATACTGTAATGTACTTACAAATACAAAAGAGATATGTTTGTATGTTGCCTTGAAATAATACCTAATTTTACACACTGTAAAATACATATGAAAGGACTTCAATATATTTCATTCTGGAGTGTTTATAGAAAATACTGTAGGTTTGGAGGAAAAAACATGAAAGTAATATAGAGTATAAATATGTACATATACCGTTGCTATAGATACGGTGTACTCGCCGTTATTCTCTAGGTGGAATGTTAAACTAAAAGGCTGTCTGCTCAACAAACAGTCTCCCTGTGCATATTTTGCAAAAAGGTTTTCGGTGGAGCAAAATTTTCTTCGCAATAAAGCAAGACAAACATCATGACAATACTAAAACTGAGTTTATGTAGACGTAATATCCACACACCTTTTCAGTTTGCAAACATCGATTCTAGCATGGACCATTTTTCTGTGATATTAGCTGGATTCTATGCATGCAGACGCTGTAGGCCCCGTGGGTGCCTAAAGCATTTTCTTTGAACACGTCTGTAATATACACGAAACTAATGTGCATGATATTTGCTTTATTATTATTTGCGGCCCCTTTTCCATTTATGGCAGAGTTAGTCTGATTGTCAGACCATCATTATTATTTGCTTGCAACAGGAAAACAATGACACTGGGGGCTCTAGGCAATTTTGCTCCAGAAATGACAAAAATAGCCCCTTTAATTTGCAAAAGAGCCCTCGTAAATTGCCATAGGATTCAATACAAGAGAAAATCTGGAATGCGCTGATGCAAGCAAAGTAGCCCCTGTAAAGAAAATAGTAATTTTTTTTTCGCTGTCTTACATGTGTCTTGCATGTATTAGTAGAGGCACAGTGATTTTTAATTGACATTGTCATCATTAGCACTTGATATCACTTCTGCATGGGAGAACAAAGATTTGAAGCTAGACTACAGAAAAATAATACATTGTAACAAATATTCATAACATATATCAGCATTAGATGTGAACATAGTTTGCTGTAGCTTTTGGTGTTCAGTACTTAGTCGGTTGTCAAGCAGAGGGGCCCTAGCATATGTTCCTGACAGAAGGGCTTTAACACTAAATTGACTCTAACTTGAATTTCATTGGCTCTTTTCACATAAAATCCAAGTAGTGTGATATCTTTGGATTCTTCTGTCAGACTGCAGACAATATTTCTCAAGTGAGAGAAAATTTACTGTTGAGGTCCTTCTGCCAGGAACATATGCTAGGGCCCTTCTGCTGGACAACTGACGATTTGTTCCATTACATATGACTACAGTTGTAGTTTTAAGTTTTAAAAGAAGAAATACAGTGGAGATTAGTGAAGTTGAATGAAAAAAATCAGTGAATTGATAAAAAATAAATGATAATTCAATCAATAAAAGAATAAATAGATGAGTAAATAAAAAAGAAATAAATGACTCAATCAATCAATCAATCAAGCAAGCAAGCAAGCAAGCAAGCAAGCAAGCAAGCAAGCAAGCAAGCAAGCAACCAACCAACCAACCAGTAAGTCAATCAATCAATCAATCAATCAATCAATCAATCAATCAATCAATCAATCAATCAATCAATCAATCAATCAATCAACCAATCAACCATTTAATTAAAGAAATAAAAATAAAAATAAAATAAATAAATAAATAATAAATAAATAAATAAATAAATAAATAAATAAATAAATAAATAAATAAATAAGTAAATAAGTAAATAAATAGATAAATATTGTATAAGACCAGAAGGCTCCACACAGTAATAATTACTACAGTAAATGTACTTCACCTAAAAAACTGCAGTAGATGTACTGTACAGCACTTGTACCTACAGGTAGTATTAAGCCTTTGTTTTGCAAATGTGCATGGGCAATCCATCGTGTTGACTGGAAAAGATAAATTGCTATTGTAATCAGATCAGGAAGTTATAACTGGGAGAACAATAGGTGATCTATCTATGTAGATAATTAGGGATAAATTGTCAAGTTCAATTGATAAAAAGCCATGCAATAGGTACGGACAGTGATTTTCTCCTTTAAAAAAAGGCTCCTTCTGTTTTAAAAAATCTGGGATTCCATCTCAACTTGCCGGGAAAATGGAAATTCCGTTTTGCCATAAATATACATTGTAGACTTTGTATACATGAAAAAAAAATGAAAATTCTGTTTACATAAATAAATTCAAACATTTTGCTGCTGTTTATGTGCTTTTTTGTCAACTTTTTCTAAATTCTGTTATGAATTTCAACACCATTTTTTCTTTCAAAACGTGAAAATTTGGAGAAAAAAGAGTTTCCATGATTTTCCGTTTGAAAACCCACTTTCTGTTTCAAGTTGTCATTTCCGGAAATTCTGTCCGTTTTCCGCTATCGCGGAAAATCACTTTCCCTGAATAGGCAATAACCTGGATCTGTAAATCTTACCCTTCATACATACAAGTAAGCATCTATTGTGTTTGAAGTTTGTTACTTACCTACATGTATTGAAGACAGTTTGATGTCAATAAAACATGTCTTGTTTGTACAGACCCCAGCCCGGGATATGTACACGTACATCTTGTACAATTAGTCCTTTAGCAGCAGTTAAAGTGATAGGCTAACATTGTGGAGCTTCAATTTAAAAAAATTGTCATACTGTGATATCTGAGCTACATAGTAGTGTTCAAATGGACAAATAAACACCCTAGCATACAAAAGTTTGGAAAGTTACACTGCCAATGGCATGTTATGCATGAATAAACAATTAATACTCGGGGCGAGTAGAAAATAGCCTACATGTAGGTGTACACACAGTAAGTGTAGGGGAGGAAATGGGTAGGTGAATCCAGTCAACTTACGATTTTCACTTTTTTAAAGCACTAAATAATCATTTTGAAATACAATTTTTTCAGGGCTTCATTTTTAGACCTTATCAAAGACACTGGTAGCGTGGGGAATCATGTAGCTCAGATTTTTTTAACTGTCGTAAATGTTAGCCAGTACATTTTAAGAAAAAAATGTGCGAGATTCCATTCTGGAAATTCTATTCTATAATCAAAATATTAGGCATTTTAGGCACATGAAAAGCCGAGGAAACAAAAAGTGTGACTTTGATGATGATTTCTGATTTTACAGTCCAGAATTGCCCAAGTACTGTTTTTACAAAATACTACAGTGCGTCCCAGGAAAAACAGAACCCTAAAACAAAGGCTTATTGTGTGGAAGGAATGGGGTGTATGATTGAACAAAGAATTTCAAAATAAACTTTGACTTAAATGCTCTTTCAAATGATACATTAAGCAAATTTATTCGTTCATGCATCAGTGAATACCATGACTTTTAAAAATTTAATGTGAAAATTCATTTGCTACACTTAATGGCTTTGGCACTGTGCAAACCATGAAAAAAGGATCGCGATGGACAGGTGTTATGCACAGTATCAAAGCCATAAAGTGTAGCAAATATTTTTTGACATTAATCTTTAAAGTCATGGTATTCTATAATGCATGAATGCATAAGTTTGCATAATGTATCATTTGAAAGACCATAAGTCAAATTTTATTTTGAGCTTGTTTATTTAAATATACACCCTATCACTTCCGCACAATAAGCCTTTGTTTTAGAGTTCTGTTTTTTCTGGGACGCACTGTAGTAGTATTACTAATATTTTCATTTCCTGCTAGAAAGCGTAGCCTGCGTATTTAATGCAGTCTATTCAGTGTAATCATACTTTATTGAAATCCTAAATTTGCTTTGGTATTAGGGAGAAAACAAACTTGATATTTTGTAAATCCGGCCGGTGACGTGTATCAGGTGTTATTTAAGATGAGCGATCCATCGCGATCAATCGGCAGCGAGCTCAAGAGAGCAATGGATTTCTTTCCCCTCGGGGCAGGCAAATCACTTGATACCTGGCCAATCAATACGCCCACGTCTCCAGGTGCGCTGTATGCATGCACATTGTACATAAACTGATTATATTATTTACTGTAGGTTCATACTAACTATATATGATTATCGTCAAGATATTTAAAGTTGTAGCTAACTGCAATGATAGGGTTACTAGCCCTGCCCCCAAGACAGTTAAATTTAAAGTTACATATAAGTTCACTTCAAGTTGGTAAAATTGGAAGTGTAGTCCTCAATTAAGGACACAGTTATCCCAGAATAAATATACTGTTTGAAATTTCTGCTGTGAAAATTTTCATTTACTCTTTGTAACATTCATCAGCAGATGCTGTGATGGTGAAATTTTGTGTGTGGCTTTCTAATGGGATCAATTTCTATCATGCAGCCAGAGAATTCATGAACACTTGTGAATCTCTGGAGTCTGTACATGCACTCTAACCAATGTACTGGTACACATGTTTCAATTCATTTGGTTCTTGAGGCATTTTTGACCTCTCCCAATCATGTCACTGCCCTTTAAAATTGTTCAAATCTCAATCAGTCAATATCAAAATATATTGACCCTTTTCCCAGTTTCGCAGTTATCTTAAACTTTCACGGTTGTGCTTTTCTGATTATTCTGCACCCACATAGCTTCAAAATAACTTGTTACCAGCCTGAAATTGTTGTTTAAAGGCATCATATAACAATGTTTCCAGTTTAAGAAATCTGAGTTACATGATTTCCCATGTTACCGGTGTCTCTGATAAGGTCTAAAAATGAAGTCCTGAAAAAAATTGCAGTTCAAAACGATCATTAAGTGCTTCTAAAAAGTGAAAATCATTGAGCGACCATTCCCGTTTTCCTCCATAGACTGCTGTGTAGCAGAATTTTCAATCAGCTGAGAATAAATCATGTGCCGATTTCTATCTGTACATATTTTACGAGTGACATCATAACTATGTAATGTTTTGTGTTCTACAGTAGGGTGTTTATTTATCCATCCAAACACGTACACTAGATATGTCAGATAGCAAAGTTTGACAATTTTTAAAATGGGTCTTTTACAGTGTTATACAGCGTGGCCCAAAAAGAATGCTACAGATGCGATCCTTAATTTCTTCAAAATCATTCACAAAATGTCATTGGTGATTAGTTCATGGGTTAGAACATTTTTTTCCCAACAAAATGATACCATGATGATTCATTTTGATTGAGGTGTTTGAATCTGAGGGCTATTTTTCGGAGGCAATGTCAATTCCCAAATTTACTATTTTTTACACTCCAGTGATCATCAGAATACCAAAATATTCTCGCGTCTCAGCATGCCATACCAGACAAACCGCGATGACAATGGAGATGTAGCTCGCATCGTCTTCCAGCCCTTTGTCATCGCGGTTTGTCCGGTATGGCAAGTGAGACGCCAGAATATCTCGGCGTTCCGATGACCGTTGGCAAATTTGGGAAATTGCATTGCCTCCGAAAAATGGCCTTAGAATCAAAACGCCTTACTCAAAATCAATAATCTTGGTATCATTTTATTGGAAAAAGAATGTTCTAACCAACGAAATAAAAATTAATGGCATTTTGCCGATAATGGTGAAGAAATTAACGATCATACTCGTAGCATTCTTTCTGGGCCACCCTGTATAGTGTCTTTAACCAGTTGGAACATGCATTCTCCATGGACCCCAGCCCATGATATCGCATTCTTTAATAGTCTCCAATGGGTTAAATCAGGTTATATCTTTATCTTGACTGCTATCAGATGTCCTTACAAGAATGCCATTAAACTGTAGGTTACAGGAAGCTAAACCCAATCTGACTTTTCAAAGAATTAAAAGTACACTGACTGTCTTATCATGTGGTCTTATCAACAGCAAACTTCCTGTGCATGAAAAAACACATCTTGTTTGAATGTGATAGAATTGCTACAATGTACTTGAAGTAAAGATGCTCAGGATTTTTTTTCAGAACATATAAAATTTCACAGAACACACATGAAGAAAACAGAAGTTTGCAGACTTTTTTCCACAATAGTATAACGGCATTTAAAGTTTAGCTTTTGATTCAGAATTTGCGATTATAAGAATGTTTTAACCCGCACGACAGGATAAAAAATGCCCTCTTTTGACTAATATCATATAAAGGGTGCACTGATGACACCCATAATGCAACAGAAAAAGCCATGACACTATGCAAAAATACAACATTTGGTTTCCTCCCACGATCTGCACATTATGGCACTTCAACAATCCATTAGTGTCCTGGCTTTTTCTGTTGCATTATGGGTGTCATCAGTGCACCCTTTATGTGATATTAGTCAAAAGAGGGTATTTTTTATCCTGTTGTGACAGTGGACCTTTAACACGCATTTCCCGTAGACCTCATGACGAGATATCTTGTGTGTAGTCTTCAAAGAGTTAACAGAATCTGCATTTTAGAAAATATAATATTAGTGTTACAAAATGGAAAACTTCAAGGTGTTACAGCACAATAGCATGTATCTATAACAAAATGAAAAAGAAAATAAAAACTACAGTGTTGAGCGTTTAAAGAAATGAGAGGTTCAATTTTAAAAATTATTTTACAAAATATAATAACTAGTGTAAGTACAGTTATTTGAATTAAACATTTTCATGAAGAATGTATTTTGAAAGAATTTGTTCATCAGCAATGGTTATACAATGTGAAAATAAGGGAAAACAAAAATCCTGAAAGATATAGTAGGGCCTACAAACATGTATGTTCATGTACTCACACTTATGCTAAAACCTGTACATGTTTGCACATGTATGCAAAATGTGATTACATTTTATTTTTCATTTTTCTACGCTTTGAGCTTTTGTTTTCCTAAATGACACAGTCCTTGAGCAAAACATCCAGTCGTATTACAGTATCTACTGTAGATTGTAAAACATCTCCCCTTTGTTGACTCTTCTGTACATCAATAAGATATGGCTGCGTACTTCATTCATTACCGCTCTCTTGCTGCCCCCCCCCCCCCAGCACGTAACAAATTGTATTTAGCTTTGAGGTCCCCAATTTATAAACAAAAATATTATCGAAAGCTTCCTCGCTTGGGGTGTCATTCACGGTAGTAATAAAGAACATTCTTTATTACACCGAGTCATGCATGTTTGGGCCGCAAGCAAGTGAACATGCAAGTCTACATGTAATATGCTTTGGTGATGTTGCAAATAAAAAATAATCAATTGTGCAAACATGTTTGGGACAAGTCATGCTTCTTGACAACTGAAAACACATCCAGTATACATATCTAAAAGGATTGCTCACATTTTTTTTTTATTAGCTGTGCTGTATATTTATCTTAATTTAATCTGCAGATTTTTTCTTAACGTATGAAGAGCTTGTAATCAAAAGGCGCTAAATCCACTTTGATGAATTTGGAGAAAAGGACATTTCTTTGCCATTGTTTTTACACACTCCTATGGGGCAATGAAACTAAATCACGGAATGTTGAGTATTTGTCTGTGCAATTTAGTGCCAAATTTTATTCCGTAACTAGACAAGTGGTTAGCCCATGTATTAATGCTAATACTGTAACTCATTTTTCATGAAAAGTGGATTTAGCACCTTTTGGTTGCAAGCTCTGCATGTATTCACCAGTTGTTTTCTCTGTACTAATGAATTTTTGTGTGTGTAAATTTATCCACAGTAGGAAGTTCACAGGATAACTATGAAATGGTTTTTACTAATAGTTTTTACCAGTCTTTGTGTGTACACTGTGTATGTGTGTGTACACTGAAAATTGAAAGTATAAGGCTAATGAAACTGAAGTATGAGTTTCCCGTCACATTTTTTCCAGCCTATAATGAGGGAACTATTTCATTATTCATTATTCATTATATGCAGGATTTCATTATTTCAACCTTTTATGAAGATTAAATGCACTTTTGGTCATCCCATTTGCACATTTCCAGTTTGCTAACCCAATACATGTACAGTGGAACCCTTTCAGTGCATTTTTCTTGAGACTACATGTTCTGCCAGGAACAAAAACACGAAAACGCATGTTCTAACACGCTACGTTCTGCTTGGCACCCGACGAAATATAGTCTGCAGCGCCATATAACTGTGTACAACGCTATGAAATTTACAACAGGAGATCAACAAAACATAAACAACATTGGGTTTGTTTTTAGACTCATTTCTGAGACTCGTTTCCTACCAAAACTTCCAAAATCGACTATAAATGTGATGCTTGTAAAAATTTTTTTCGAAATAATGAATTATTTTCAGATTTTTGGCTGCTAACGAGGCCCAAATATTATAACGAGGGAGGGTGACGGGAAACTCATACTTGAGTTTCATTAGCCTAATGTGTGATTCTATACATATCCACTCCATTATTTCTTGACTGACTTTGAGTCTGACTACCCTGATGGGACAACATTGGGTCTTCCAAACTTCTATGATGCAGAACTACAGTATGTACAAATTTATTAAGTATACTAATAGTACATGTGATTTATATTGCACGAAATCCACTCTGCAGAGTGCTCTAGGCGCAGGGTATACTCTAGAATTTTGGGGGAGGGAGTTGAAAAATGGGAAAAATGAAGTAATCAGCGGGAGGCATTAAACAAGTAAGTTTTTAGACT
This sequence comes from Eucidaris tribuloides, assembly GCA_001188425.1. Classification (NCBI taxonomy): domain Eukaryota; kingdom Metazoa; phylum Echinodermata; class Echinoidea; order Cidaroida; family Cidaridae; genus Eucidaris; species Eucidaris tribuloides. Next base: position 34,914 of record JZLH01S0017603.1, on the reverse strand, counting down.
GCGTTTGAATGACTCTGGGGTATTGCAACTTCTAATACATGTAACTGCAGGTAGGCTATTCCATAGAGCAGGACCAGTGTGAGCGAAAGCTCGTTCCCCCATGTTTTTGTAGATTTTGGAACAACAAGAGAACCAGAGTTGGATGAACGTAAAGATCTGACGGGAGTGTAATTACTAACTAGACCTATAGTTTAATGAGGAGCAGAACCCTTGATGCAATGGAAAACGAGAAGTAAAATTTTGAAAATGATGCGATCATTAACTTGCAACCAGTGAAGTGATTTCAGAGTGGGGGTGATATGAGTGTGTTTTTTAGATAGTGTAACAATGCGTGCTGCAGCATTTTGGAGCTTTTGAAGTCTAGACAGATGGGTTTGTGGTAGATTAAATAACAAAGCATTTCCAAAATCAAGTTGAGAGGAAATCAGACTGTGAACCAATTTCTCTGTAGCTGATTTAGTTAAATATTTTCTAATGAACCCAATATTACGAAGTTGGTACCTTACTGATTTACAAATACTGGAAATTTGATGAGACATTGTCATGTTACAATCGAACAAAACTCCCAGGTTGCGACACGTTTGGGACACATTAATCATATGCCCAGAAAAAGAAATCAAATTTAAGTCAATTTTACAAAGTTGCGCCCTCGAACCGAATAAAAGAAATTCGCATTTTGAGGAGTTAAGTTTCAATGAATGTGAGTTCAACCAAGAATGAACATCAACCAAACAGTTTTCAAGATGACGCACGGCACTTACAGCATCAGTCTGGTTGGGTTTAAAAGAAATATAAAGTTGGATGTCATCAGCATATATGTGATAGCCAATGTTATGTTGCTGTAAAATGTGTCCCAAGCCGATCAAGTAAATAGAAAATAAAGTGGGCCCGCCCACAGAACCCTGTGGTACACCATGAGTGAGAGGCATAGTGTTTGATATACAGCCATTAACACAGACACTTTGTGAGTGACAAGAAAGATACATGTATGACTGAAACCATGCATATGCTTGACCTGTGACGCCAAAAGAACGAAGAGAATTTAACAAAATAGTATGATTGACGGTGTCAAAGGCAGAGGACAAATCGAGTAAGATCATAGCAGTGACGTTACCACGGTCCATTTCCCCAAGGATGGAGTTGGACACATTGACCAGAAGGGTTTCGACACTGTGGTGAGGACGGTATGCAGATTGGAAAGGATCGAATATATCATTTTTCAAAAAGTAATCAGTGAGTCGAGAAAAAACAATCCTTTCAAGAATTTTGAACAAAAATGGAAGATTAGAGACGGGTCGATAATTTTGGAGTACGTCTGGGTCCAATGAAGGTTTTTTCAAGAGTGGAATGACATGAGCAACTTTCAGGGAAGAAGGAACATTGGCATGGTCAATGCTCAAATTAACAATCTGTGAAATAATGGGAGCGAATGTGGATGAGCAATAATGGGAGCGAATGTGGATGAGCGATTAATGAAAACTTATTTTAAAAAAATGCTTCTTTATTTCTCAGCTGATTTTGATTCTGATTTTTTAACAGAAAAAGCTTTGTTGGGGCTGGTAAGATTCTATAGCATTGTAAAAGTAACTGGTTATGTATTTAATGCAAATTTTTAAAAATTCCCCAAATCACAGAAAAGGTCTTTTGTGTAAATTACTGATTCACATGTGAACCTTTATATCTTTTTTGTCCACAACTGAATTGTTCACTAGTTTATCACTATTGTAATCATGTTTGTTTTACTGCCATTACTCAAAGCATCTTTTAAATAATTTCCCTTTAAAATATTTGCATACTTTTCAATTATGTTTTCCCTTGCTACACGGTAGCACACTGTAATCTTCTCGACTAGTATGGATCAGTGTGGATGATAAATAGCATTTGTAGAGACTTTTCCAATTAAAATGTAAATCATTGCTGCAAATTGTGCGGATAAATGCTTCGTTCCGTTAGGAGTAGGA
>JZLH01S0017603.1:22257-32861 GCA_001188425.1 Eucidaris tribuloides | reverse complement strand
TTTTATCTGTCAGAAAATTCCCTACATATACATGTACATGTAAATGCAGTAGCTTTTACCTGTGTTTTAGCAAGGAGCTTCCTTGGTTTTAGCCTTCCTTCTGCCATGGCATATTAGGAAAAACATTTTCAAGGGGCAGAGATGGCATGTCAAATGTGTAGAAGTTGTGTGATAAAGGATTTTTAGAGGAAGCTAGTGACCGACATCCCCTTGAAAAATTATTCTGTTCAGATTGTTTTTTGAACTGGTTTAAGCTAGCTACCATGAAAACCGAGTAGTTGGCTTCCAAATGTTTTTTTGATGAACCATCCTGTATTGATAAGGAAACTGCTATCTTCAGTCAACTGCTTAGACTAAAGACTAGTGTCTTGAAGAAAGAGCAGGTAGAAAAAGTCAGAGAGTGAGTGTATTCTGGAGGTAGAAAAAGTCACATGGTCTGAAACTGAGATTAAAAACTGGGTGGCTTTCGATTTAACCTTCAAACATGATTATTTGAAAGCTATTTTTTCAAAATTGAACAAAGACGTTTTTCCCCCTGAAGTGAGTTATTGTGCCAACATGCTGTTCATGAAATAATAACTTTCACTCCGTCATCATGCCAACATCCCCATTGCAAATATCGATCTGAGATTAAAGACACTAATATAAGATTGTGGGAGACCCATTTAAAAAATTGTCAAACTTTACTATCTGACAGTGTTTGAATGGACAAATAAGCATCCTAGAACACAAAAGTTTTGACATTGGGACATGAATTTTTCTCGGCCAATGAAAATTCAGCAACACAGCTGTCTACGGGGAAAACTAGAATGGTCTCTCACTAATTTTTACTTTTTTAAAGCACTTAATGAGCATTTTGAACTGTAATTTTTTTCAGGGCTTCATTTTTAGACCTTATCAAAAACACTCTCAAAAAAGCCACAATTTCTTTAGTGATTAGGGTTCTGCATTATAAATGACATGATTAAATGTTTAGCTGAAACCTTCAAATTGAAGATGGTTTTTGATCTTCATGAGCACTCGGTTAACACCTCTTCCATACAGCAACAACAAGAATAAAGGGCTACTTGGGAAAAACTTGGAAATCTTTAGTCATAAACTTGTTTTGTTTCATAAAATTATAACATCACAATCTGTACAATATTTGACTTTGAATTTCATTGATATATGGTATATTATTTTATTTTTTATTTTTTTATTTATTTATTTATTTATTTTTTTGTGGGGGGGGGGGTTGGTGTGCCCCCAAGTCTCACCAACATACCTGTACACGCCTTCTATGTACAGTGTGTCCTCACGCTCTTCACATTTGTGTGACAGCTGCAGGCGGGTTGTCAATGTTTTCGTTCATGCTAAATTAGTCAGAGTATCCATGCACAACCTCACTGTAAGATTCCAGTACATGGTCATGAACCATTTTACCTCTGTCATGCTAGTACATAGAGCATATAGTAGCACCATGGGCAAAGTAGTAACGGTCTAAAGGACATACATAGAGGTTGGTTGTGCAATGTTTTGATTATGACTTTAGGAAGATGTAAATTCTGTGAAGTTTGAGTCAATATTTTCAAATCGAAGTATATTATATAGAGTTGTGTAGTGTTTGGTTTGTGGAAATGTGGGAAGGTGTATTGTGAAAATTAAATATTAGTTTCAAATCAAAATTCAAATAATTTTGTCTAGTTAATTTCTATTAGCAATTAATAATTGATAAGGAAGATTAAATCTAGCTGCACCAGGTAAATTTAATGGATGGACGTGGCAGCACCCCTGAAATTGTCAAAATATAGACAATCAGGGGTTTTTCGCAGTGTTATTCCTGAAAATTTCTCTCTCTCTCTTCTTTTTTTTTTAATTTTCAACTCCCTGAGAGTTTTTGCCTTCCCTATAAAGAATTTACCCTGGTGCTGCCCCTGTGTACAGTCAATAACACATTGCAACACAGAAATGTTCAACAAGCTTTTCCGGTATACAATTTAAAACCATAAACATCTTATCAGTTTTGGAATGATAGCTAATTTACTACACTTATTTATAGCTAGAACAAAGCCATAATGAAATGAAAGTGTGAGTCATGGGAGACAAAAAACATTTACACGTGCAGTAATTAAATTGCTGATAATTGAAATGGCAAAGGATACCATCGTCTTTGTGCCAGTTGAGTTACTCTTGTTTATTTTTTTTCTCAGAAGGAGCCCACATGGAAAAAAAATGTGTGACAGGATTATTGATGTCACATGATAAATGCGGTATGTGGTCTCGGGTATCAGTGAAAACTTTAATTAAAATACTTCTGTTGGCTGGGACTAATTAAAATGATGTAGCTTGTAGGCCTACTACATGTAGTTCTACTGTACACATCTAGCAATATCGGCATGGTGTCCTTGAAGTGAAATTTGGCAGGCCTGCTAGGAAAAATTGAAAGGGGGAGAGATATTGAGGGCATCCAGACCCCCCCCCCCCCCAGCCCCCCCCCCCCAAAAAAAAAATATGATTTTGTAGATGTTTTGTTAGTGTTATACACTGTAACAGGGTAGGAATTAATTCTTATTTTTTAAATGAGCCTTGGGCTATTTTCGAATTTCTTGGGGCTATTAATGTCCATCGCTTAAAAATAAACTCCCAACATTTATTTTTAGTGTAATACATAGCTAAATATTAGCACTATTATAATGCCCGCCACTTAAAGAAAATACACAATACTGGTTGATGATGAAAAATCTTTCATCAAAATTTCACATTTCATTAGTTTCCAGGTGAGAGTAAATTACATTTGCATTATAATGTTGGACTAATTCACTTCATATGCAATAAAAAGTTGAGGGATTGGCAGTTTGAATACCTGAATGAGTACACTCGGTTGCTGCAGTGTGTATTAACATAGTCCCACATATTGATTTCTGTGTTAGTACTTTGTCAGCAGTGGGGATTTGTGTAGCAGATTTGTCAAAATCGAAGTGTTCTGTTTTCAACTACTCTCTCCTGTACTTAAATGACCTTTTTAGAATACCATCTTTTCACAGAAGGTTTGAAAGCAGCTGGTTATTAAAATTATGTTGTTCTGCAAGTAATCAACCAGTACTGTGTATTCTCTTTAAAAACGAACTCCTGACAATTACTTTTAGCATGAAACAAAGCTAAATATTATTGCAATTGATGTCCGCCATTTAAAAACAAAATCTCGGAGGGGGGGGGGGGAATCAGAGTCTGATCTTTCAGCTGAGGTATAATTCAGATTACCTCAATACCTTTTCAATGCTGAGGATGCTATAATCTAAAATGTCGTCAAAAATCTTTGGGGAGGGGGGTATGGAGCCTCCATTTAGTTTTTGGATTTAATGTAACCTTTCAGAGCTCTCAAGTAATATTGCTGTCTTTGAAACTCCCTGCAGTCAGTTTTTTGATATACATTTTTATTGGCCCTGAAGGAAGGGGGGGGGGGGGTAGCCTTGCACATTGGATATCCCTGCCTTACCTACTGCTTGGTATTGCGTGTTGCGAACACGAAAACGTCCACATGTATGGTTCAGTTAGTACTCTAATACTCTAATTGTTTAACCTCTATATTACACCCCAGGTCATGTACATTGTATGTATACACACTGCATTTACATGTCCATCTTCCATCCACTTACACCCATTTCCCCAAATAACTGACCAGAAAGATGTATTTTAAATGCAAAAATCGTCCACATGTACATTCAGTTAGGGTTCTAATTGTTTACCGGTAATCTGTATTACCCCCAAGTCATGTACAGCGTGTGTATGTACACACTAAATTTACCCTTCCGTCTACTTAAGTCCATTACCCCAAATAACTGACCGCAAAGATGCATTTAAAATGGGCAGCCATTCTAACGTTGGGAACTTAATTTAGTACAGTACTTATTTGTTCTTTCAGCCATGCATATTAACTCCTTAGAATTTCCCAATTACAAGTGCATGCACTTCTTCCGCGACATTTACTGCAATCGACCTAATAAACTTGGTTCTCTGTCAATGGGGTCATATGAACTTTACAGTAGTACACTTGAATTTGTGAAGAGTTAAAAAAAAAGTATGTCTTTATTAAAACCAGGGTATTTAGTGTTGGTAAATGGTAATAAATGAAATTCTTTGCAATTATGTTCGACCTAGTATATGATCTGTCAATGCCCTGAAAATTGCTCACTCTGAAACTTCCATTTTCAAGAAATTACTCAAAATATAGAATGTTGGGGAAAGGGGAACCCCCAACAGGCATATGTAATTTACATACTGCGAGATGCTCTCCTTTAATTTAAACATCATAATTTGTCATAAACAACTTCCAAGTGGTTTTAATGTGTTTTCTGATATCTGGGGTGACAATAAGAATAAATTTGTGAATAATTGACAAAAAAAGTTGTCTGATCGACTATGAAAACTATACTTGGGCATTAAGAAAATATGCCCTGTATTAAAAATTGTTGCAAGTTTGTATCATGTAGTTCCTAGAATGATCTATTTTTTTTTCATACAATAGCCTAGCTGTTATAGAAATGTGTAATTAATGATGAAAACAATATTGCAGGTCAATAAAATATCCCCATCCAAATAGTGAGCGAAAACACAAAAAAGTGTGTTTGTGTGTGTGTGTGTGTGTGTGTGTGTGTGTGTGTGTGATGATGTGTGTGTGTGTTATATTAGTAATTGGGGTTTGACGGGATTCTGATCTGGTTCCGGCAGACCCACTCCTTTTGAAAAAAAGTGGGTTTCTTTCGCATGCGTTGAGCTAATCCTCTCTTGTGCCAGCCCTTAAAGTGATAGCACACATTGTGGAGGCTTCAATTTACAAAAAAATTAGTAAAACTTCTGATAATCCGGAGCTCACAGTGTACATGTACATAGTATGTTTCAGATGGACACCCTAAGAATACAAAATTCGGAAAAGTTTACAACTGGCCAATGGCAAGTTACACTGCATCAGAATAACGAATTAAAGGGGTATCAATGTTTCCAGCTTTAAAAAAATCTGAGCTACATGATTCCCCATGCTTACTAGTGGTCTTCTGATACAGATCTAAGAAACTGAGGTCCGCCTGAAAAAAATGGGCAGTGGTAAAATACAAATCATTAAGTGCTTTAAAAAAGTGAAGATCATTGAGAGACCATTCCAGCTTTTCTCCATAGACTGCTGTGTTGCAGAATTTCCTATCGCCCGATATAAAATTAATGTGCCAATTTGTATCTGCACATATTGTACTAGTGACAGCATTACTGTCCAAACTGTTGTGTTCTAGGGTGTTTATTTGTCCATTCAAACACTGTCAGATATGTCAGATAGCAAAGTTCTACAATTTTTTAAACGGGTCTTCCACAGTGTTTTATAGTGTCTTTAAACCTAGTATATGATATGTCAATGTCCTGAAAATTGCTCGCTCTGAAACTTCCATTTTTGAGAAATTACTCAAAATATAGAATGTTGGGGAAAGGGGAACCCCCAACAGGCAACAGGATTAAAATAATATTGCAGATCCAAAAAAATATCCCCAGCCAAATAGCATGCAAAAACACAAAATGTGTGTTTGTGTGTGTGTGTGTGTTCTGTCTGTAATGGGGGTTTTCGACACCACTCTTTTGAAAAAAGTGGGTTTCTTCCAGTGCTGTTGAGCTAATCCTCTTTGTGCCAGCCCTCCCACTGCCTTCCCAGATTTCTTTGTCAACTGTATAATATAGATTTACATGAAAACATGACATTGGCGCTGTACTGCAGGTGTGATGACAGTACAATGGCTATACTCCCCCTCCCCCCATGACAAAAGGACATAACTGACATTTTTTTTCTTCAAAATTGAGTTATAATGTAGGGGACTCAGTACATCATGTTAAACACGAAGAACAAAAAATATTAATTAGAAGTGTCCCTTTGTTTCATAATCCGCTTGTTAAAAGGACACTGAGTAGAGCTTTAAGGCTTTGAACATAATACATTTGCTCAATATCTCCAAAACACCAAAATGTCAGTTATGCCCTTTTGCCATGGGGGAGGGGGGGGGGCTATTTAGTTAATGGATGGGTGATAACAATATAATGGCATTGCAAATGTGTGTAAACATGTACATATACTTGGCAATTAAAGAGTTAATTTTAAGAAAAGAATATATATATTCTTATGATATATAAGAATATATATATTCTTATAATATATAAGAATATATATATTCTTATATATTATTAGAAATATATTTATATATTTCTGATATGTTATTATATTTCTTTTATCATATTTTCTTTTTCTCTTACAGTTCTTCTCCAGAGTACCGCTCCAGTGTCTTTCAGAGAATTCTCTCTCGTGGCCTTGCGACAAGATGAGCCTACGGAAGGAGCGGGCACATTTGATGTAAGTTCCTGTTACCGTCCATCGTAAACAAGTTCAATGAAAGTGAGCTTACACTCTGAGCTCTCTTAATGCCTCACATGAAAGATGTTTACGTTGTCATTCATTGTTTTGGCTGTGTTTGTATTTGGAATGTTTGTTAAAGGTGCGTGGCGATTTTTATACCCCCACCAAACGCAGTTTGAAGGGATACATGTGGGAATCAGCATTGATCGGTCAGTCCATTGTAAATCTTGCAGATCAAACTGCTTCCTCAGTTTTTGAGCAATGCTCATGAAATTAGGCACATGTAACATTGGTCTTGGGGTGAAGATGTGCAAGATACATTTGAAAGTGCCAGAAATGGCATGTTGTGGCGATAAATCAGGGGAAAATATTGCAGATGAAAGTACTTCCTCATTTTTGAGCAGTGCTTCTGAAATTTGACACACATACAATGTATTGATGTTGGGTAAAGAATAGAACAGCCATTTCATGTAAGGGTCAACATCAAACGCAAAAATTGAAGTGAAGCAAGTGATGTTTTGTCAGTTATGATTCAAATGAGGAATATTGAAACCATCTAAATGTCAAAGATTTTTGAAAATAATGCATTTGAATTAAAGTTACAACCTCCTGAACATGGATGAACTTTGTGGTAAAAAAGAAGGGTTTTGGGTATAAATCACAAACTAAGAAAATAAGTGAAGCTGATTCATAACATGTTGCTTTTTCTGCATTCATTAGGTAGCTATTCCAGTAAGTTTGATAAAACATTAAGAATTTTTCCAAATGCTTTTCGTATTTTCCCAGTATTTCATCATGAAAACACCCGCGAAATATGTCACGCGAGTCACAAAAATAATCGGAAATTTTTAGGATTACTAAAAAAACTTAGAATAGAGTTTCAGCTGGTGTTTTGACCATGTAAGTGAAGAAAGTGGTAAGTAGCTGTATCAAGGGAAAAGTATAAACATTTTCATTTGCCCTGCAAACCTTGAAAAAAGAAAAAATAATTAAGGTGTCACGCGAGTCACGCATGCTGTATGTCGGACAAGTCACAAACCAGGCAAGTATAGATCAAAAACTGAAGAAAATAGTATTCAGGAAAATCAATTTGAATAAATACTGTCACAAGTTCCTCTTTTCTGTCGCGTGTCAAATTCCAGAACGCATGACAATGTGTTCCTGACACCAGAAAATACTCGAGATACAACCTGATTGGATATTTGGATTCAAACTTGACTGCGGAATGTGGTTAAAACCTGATCCTTTTCCAGGATGGTGGCCTATAACCAACGGTCCTTTCTCCGGAATGACAGACGTTGACCCCGAATTTTTTAAAAGTATGGTGGCATTATCCATCATAGGAGCGACCTGCTGGAGAGCAGATCTTGGTGCACAAATCACAAATAGACCTGTAAATCAAGAAATAGCAGCTAAACATGTACTCTGTGCCCATCCTAAATGCCCCCGTACGATGTGAGGGACGCTCATGAATGTTACACACACCTCCATCCTAGATAAGTCAATTTACGAGGTTGCGATAGATAGGATTTGTATACTATAGACAGGTTGAGGACAGATGGTAAACGGAAATGAAAACCATTTAAAGAGTAGACTTCTTTTAGGCTTCAAAATATTGGTCCAGAAATTAGGTACATAATTAGTTATTTTTTAAGTGCCTGCATCTGATGGTAAAATGAACTTTATTCATTATATTTTTTGAGGTTTTAGCAGAATTAGGATTTCATCATTTGCTTGACAATGCTGCTACAGAAAATGGTAGGAAATAGAACCAATCTCCAAGCAGATCCACAAATCTGGTCCACTTCGTGCTAAGAGCAGTCTTTTTAAATAATGATCAAGAGAACCGACTATGGCCTAGTATATACAAGTATGCGTGTCACCTATTCATGTAAAGTTTACGCATAGATTTCAATGTATCTGTAATAAGTGCCTAATCCTGAAGTAGGAGTGTGATTTTGATAACATTTATATAATAGAAAAATTGCATTTCTGCGGTAGGGATTTGTCTTGTCCCTTATTCTCCGTTGTCTGGTGTTGCTTCCAGAGGTCTTTTCCGAGTCAGTGCTGACCGGGATTCTTTTTAAAGAGTTGCGGGTTTTCCAATTTCTTAGGGCTCTTTCTCGGCGTTTTAACATATCTTCAATATTCCCAATGCACGCGACATGCTAAGATCCCTAAAAAAATTTGGATGATTCAAATTTTGATATCCAAAAATGTTGTCAAAGTCACTGCCAATTTGTGAAATTATGTTCGACAATAATTATTTTTTTTCACATGTACATGGGATTAGTTATTTTAATTAAGTGATACATAAACAACAAGTTCATATCAGACCAAGATAACTTTTAAATGGGTCCTGAGAATGCAATTAACATGCCATTGTATATTTTTATAAATAAACCAGGTTTGAAGTGCATAAATTAGCAAATGTAGTGATTTCCTTCAAGAGATCAAACATTCATGCCATTATGAACTACATGAAGGCCTACTGTAGTTAGAAAGAAAACAAAATTATGCTAGGAAAAATGTACAGTGTTATACCATGAGCAAACTGTCTTCAGTGCGTGTACATGTGGAAAATAAGGAGTTTTAAGGGTAGTGATATGACTGGGAAAAATAAAAAACTGCCTCTCAAACCTAACTGGTTGAAAGATATACCAAATATACTCTGGAGTGCATCTCCTGGCTGGGAGGATGTGTCTTGGGTTTGTATAGGTAAGAAGAAGCAAGCATAAACAGGCCAGCGGTTTAATTCTCTCATGGCTTGAGAGAATTAAACCTCATAGAAAGCTACACTACAGATTTGTCTGTAACAAGGCATACTGATGGAAGTTATTTTAGAATGAGTCAACTTTTGACTACAAAATGTTCACAGTAGAATCCTTGCATAGATTACAGTACTTGATTCTAGAATACATGTAGTTTTTACCCCAAGTTGAGGACAGCCCCCAATCATGTCATTTACCTTTAAGCCGAAACAAGCATGAACTTACGTATCATCTTGTCTTGAGCCCCGATAGAAATAGTTCCCATAGAAAGCTACACAACAGATTTGTCTGTCATAAGGCATACTGATGAAAGTTATTTTAGAATGGGTAAACTTTTGACTACAAATTTTCACAGTAGAATCCTTGAACGGTTTACTTGGTTCTAGAATAGTTTCACCCCAAGTTGAGGACTACCCCCAATCATGTCATTTACCTTTTTAAGCTTTATCTAATTCATTTCTGTATTTATTTGTCTCGTTACAGATTTTAGACAGACTAACAACTGAGTTGTCCAGGACATGTACAGCGGTCACACACTCCATGAGATCCAGTAAAACATCAGTGTCCGTCAGGTGGACAGCGCCCCCTACTGGTACCGGATGTGTCAATTTCAAGTATGAATGATTTGTATTGTTGAATCTGTATTGTTGACATGCATAAAAAACATGCAATAAAATAAAATACCCAACATCTCATCAACATACTGCTAGAAATATTGTTCACCTATCTCACTCTGTGCCCTTTCCTCGGGCTGTTAAGTGGCACGCCCCAACTATGCCCCGTCACGATATTAGTGGTTGCACAAACATGGAGCGGGGAATCAATCTGAAGTTCCTGGTTCAGTTGGGTGGGGGCCTAACCGGAATTGCAATGTTGCAGGCGGAATCTTCTTCATAAAACTCCTGGAGAAACTCGAGACACGAGTTCAGCCCTTGCCCAACTTCAGATTGTTTGTGCAACCACTAGTATTGTGACGGGGCATAGCTGGGTTTGTTAATTAACAACCCAAGGAAGGGACACAGAGTGAGATAAGTGAACAATATTTATAGCAGTATGTTGATGAGTTATTCAGCAACACAGTGACATGCGCGCTGGTTGATTGACAGTGTGTCATGAGATGGCCGACACAGTCTCGTTTCTTTCTTGTCACACCTCGTGTATCTGCATTCAAAAAATACAAAATAAGAGAAAGAAAAAAGTGAAAGTTTGAGCATATCGACTCGACTTACAATGTGATTCCTATGTGCCACACCAAAGTTGAAAATCAGGGGCTCTGGAACTGATTTGAGCACAAAAATGGGGGTCTCCAGAGCTAGAGCTAACTGGCTTCAAAATGCTATGTATCGGAACAGCGTGATGTGGAATGTGTAACCCCCTGGCCTGTGCTGTGGCTTGGCAAAAATCGGGGTAGCAAAACTAAAGTATAGTGGTCTGGAGTGTACTTGTAGGGTTGCATTGGTACAAGGGAA
>JZLH01S0017603.1:0-19525 GCA_001188425.1 Eucidaris tribuloides | reverse complement strand
ACTTTTACGAGTAAAAAAAAATAATTTTTTTAAATTAATTAATCATTGATATAATTGCTATATAGTGAAAATTTCTCCTGAAATGCCTTAAAAATGCTTAAGATCATCCAATTTTAATACTAAAAAACTCAAAAGCTCCTGGCTCGGTCGCTTCGCTCCCTCGCTTGCACTTTCCCTCAATAATTTGAACATTTCGGCCTGGAAAATTCATGCGTATGGCCTCGTTTTTCAAGGTAGTCTCAACTGCATGATAGTATACATGTAGTTATAATCGACCATTTTGAAAATGTGTTTATTTCCGACTTTTAACCTATATTTATTCAAAACATTGGTTTTAGAATGAAGTATTATACTGGCAGACATGCAGTGACCAGCAATCCCAACTGCCCGAATTAAAGAACACTGTCGTAAATTGGGAAATTGGGAGGAGGGGGATTGAGGGATATATCCCACCACTTTTCGGGAAGGAGGGGGATGTTCTGTACAAATATACCTCCACTTTTCAATAAGTGTTTTTGTGTTTATTCAATTATTACTAACATTTATATATTTTTTAAATACTAAAGATATTGTTAACTGAATATCCTTATGTTTTCAGTTTAATATCTCTCATTCATGTTCACTAACGTGTTTTCCATTGGTCCAAATTGGAATTCTATCCATATCCCTATTCAGAGCACAGATAACGCAAAATGTAGGCCTAATTAAACATCTTATTATCCACAAAATGTAGAAAACAAACTCAGATATTTTCACGTAAGGACATAAGGAGCCCCTTCGTTTCTTTTCAGTTAAAATAATTGTCATTTTTTTCACCTCTGATAAGCCTCCCCTGTGACAATGGCCTTTTTTCACATTTTAAAGGCACCTGTTCTAATTTAGGTGCCGCTACCGCCTTTTGTATAAGTGATACTGTTTCTTTAAATGCCTCCTTTTCTTCTTTACTTTGTGCACCAAATTTGAAACGACTTAGAGCAACTTACTTTAATTTTTTTCAGGCTCGCTCGCTACGCTCGCTCGCCAATTATTGATATATTCTGTTTGGAGGTCTTTTCAGTCTCTGAATTTGAGACATTTCAGAAACATTTTCCCCTTTCATAAGATCGAGAAACACATTATGTGAAAGGTCTAAAATATAATCACAACAAATGCTATATGCCAATTTTAGGGTAGAGATAGTGGTATTTTTGCACGTTGTAGGTGTCCCCTTTTCAAGAAATAGCCCTTGATTTTGGGGTGTCCCCAAAAATTTTGGGCCAAAATTTGGAAATTTCATCGATCATCCCCCCCACTTCTCGGAACGGATTTACGCCCATGCCTGTGCATCAATGTATAATTAAAAACATTTATTTCTTACATGCTTCTATGAAGAAAGACCATTCAATTTTCATGAACCAATAAAAAGTGGTAGTTTATTGAATTAATATTACATGACATGGGGAGCTCCTCGTATGTGATGTCACAAAATTAAAACTTGGAAAGTTCATAACTCCACTTTTCTTTGGTGGATTTTCACCAAACAACTTTCATTAATGTGTTTCTCTCATTGTTCCACTTTGGACCTTGCCTTTAAATCATTTCATCCAGAATAACTTTTTGATTCTGAGCAGAATGTTTCACGTCCGATCTGGGATGCTTCATCAGCTGGTCTGATTTGGTGGTGGGGAAACGTCATTGCCAATCTGCTTAGAATTAATTTACTTGTGTGAATCATAACTTCATCAATTAAAGTCCTAGAGTAAATTGTACTCAATGTGGCTGTGCATATAAATTAATTTGGATACACATGTACACAATTAAATTCTGAGCATCAATTATTCCATCTTACAAGCCGCAGCCTTTATCATCGGGGAGAAATTGAAGTGGGTGTGACTTCTATTATGTATTATGCAACAAGTTGTGTAATATTTCATTACACATTAATGTATGACTCACAGTGTGAGACTTACTGGGAAATGCATTAGGTTGCTACTCTTGTCTGTGTATTATTTCCCCGAAAGAACAAGACAAAATTGTGGATTTGTTATATAATGCAGTTGCGTGTTTAGCAGGTTTGATCTGTCCATACACTGCATGCAATTGGATACAAGATAGAGTATTTACAATACTGAAAACGTGGATGTGATTCCTGTATCTTTAATCTGGCGACAATTGCTCCAATTATTTCATACACTAACCCTAACATCAAATCCTCACCTAATACTTACTCAACCCTTAAAGGCAAAGTTCACCCTGAAGTCAAGTTGGTTTTAATAAAAGCAGAGAACAGAGAGAAACATGTTAATGAAAGTTTGGCGAAAATCCACCAAAGAATAACAGAGTTATGAAGTTTCAAAGTTTTCATTTTGTGATGTCACATTGCGAGCCAGCTCATTGTAATATAAAATTCCATAAATTTGCCATTTTTTAATGGTTCATGATAATTGAATGTTTTTTTTTCATAGAAGCCTGTATGAAATAATGTTTCTGCATAATGTATTGAATGCACAGGTAAAATAATGTTTAAAGTTTCTGAAGAAACGGTACTTTATGAGCATTATTTAACATGACATATACATGTAGAGAGCTGGCTCGCACTGTGACGTCACAAATTTAAAAACTTTAAAATTCCATAAGTCTGTTATTCTTTAATTTTTTTTTGTCAACCTTCATTAATATGTTTCTCTCATTGTTCTGCATTTATTAAAACCAATTTGATGTTAGGATGAACTTTGCCTTTAACCATACCCATAACCCCGCGCCACCCCAATTTCTGCGTTGAGTGAGCCACAGTGTGTATTTTTCTTGGGTAAGGGGTCATTTTTGGACCGAAATCTCAGGTGAAATTTACCTCAAGAATGCTAAAATAGGGGGTATTTTTTTGTAAATTCATGCTGAATACCTGAGAAAGTTAAAAATGGATCCGGGGGAGGGAGGGGGGTCAAAGATCTACTATGCACCCTATATTTTGAAAATACCAGGCAACTACCCCTGATATGGGTTTAAACAAATTAAATCATTACCATGTACTGGCCAATCCCTGATATGACAAGAGGTGGGGGGGGGGGGTAGGGCCCTAGCCCTATTCTGAAGTGGGAAAAAATGGCAACCTTATTGTAAACTTAACCCTTTATCTTCTGATATATGTTCAACAGTCAAAATTTTATTTTGCCAGAGCATGTTCACCAGTATATCACATGCCTACCAGCTAATGCGTATTTGCTTCCACCCCCTTGCATTATCATTGCTGTATTCTTGTTTGATGTTCTCTTTTCGGTATTTAGCCATACCAATTAATTACATGTAGGTATCCACTTTGGCATTATCTTGCTCATAGATTAAGGGAGTACCGCAATAAAAAGACCACCTAATTAAATGCCTGCCCCAGCTGTAAATGTAATTAAGACTAATTAACCCCAGTTTAATTATGTTTAATTAAAGTTGTTAATTAAAACAGTGTTGTGATGGCCTTTTACTGGAAAACAGCAATTAAAGCCCTGCAGACATGATGTATCAAGAAAAAATAAAGAACTTCAAATTATAGGATTCACAAATTTCAGTTTTCTGGGAAAGAATGTATGCTTTCTCTTTATTCTTGACCTCTTGATATATATGTATGTGTAACAGCTTTTGAATTTGTGTGCCCTTTAGTAGTTAATATGCTTGATAGCCCCCAAATTAAACTTTTATATGATTGGGAGAAATAAAAAATGCCTAAAAAACCAAATGAGTTTAAACATATAGACTGGCTGGTAGCTAGACTATTTAGGATGGAAGGATTTGTCTTGAATTTGTTTGGTTGAGGAGAAACAAACATTATATGATTTATCAGCAATGAATTTACAGCCCTGATAAAAATTGATCCCATAAAATCCCATAAAAACTGACACAACAGGTTTCACTATCACGGCATTTTCTGCTATAGTTTATACGACAAAGAAGAACTGTATGACCATTTAATTTCAACAGGAGATACTTTAAAGGTTAGTGACATGATTGGGAACACTTGAAAATGCCTCAAGAACCAAATGAGTTGAAATATATACCAACTATACACTAGCAGGAGTGGATCTCCCACCCGGGAGGATTTGTCTGTAATTTGTTTACTTAAGGAGAATCAAGCTTAAACATAGGAGTATCTTATTTTTTTCCGGGGACGATAAAAATAAGCCCCATAGAGAGCCACACAACAGGTTGCTGTGCTACGAGTGATATTGACATTGTTTACTTTAGAATGAGGCAACGTTTGACTACAAGACTTTCACAGGAGAATCCTTGCCTTGTTTACTTGATTCTAGAGTAGTTTCAGCCCAAGTTGAGGACTACCCCCAATCATGTTATTTACCTTTAAATGATATTCTTTATTCTGAGAGCATTATGTCCTAAATTGAAGACTACTTCCAATCTTGCCATCTCAATTTATCTCATGTTCAAAGTCAGTGGAAAGCTGAGTTGTTGTGATGTTGAAGACTTGAGTACACTTGCCAATTACAGAGGGTGAAATTGAAGAAGTCATACTACAAATTCATGAAAATTTATATAAAAATCTCTTGGAATGGTTAAACTAAAAGTTGATCAAACTTTCATTGTTGAACTCTGTCTAAAAAAAGTTGTGGATTCACTGAATCCAGAATCCATATTAAAGGAAAATGACAAGATTGGAAAAAAGCCCTCTTTTACATGGACACAATGCTCTCAAAATCAAGTATACTGTTTAAAGTTTCTGCTGTGAAAATTTTATAGTCATTCATACTTCTTTATTGCACAATATACTATCATAAAATGCTGTGACAGCGAAATTTATTTTGTTGCTTTCTCTGGGATCAATTTCTATCAGGACCAGCGATTGATTAAATGCTAAGAAATTCAAGACAAATCCTGCCAGCCTGAATATACACTCTTACCAGTGTATACATTGGTATGTGTTTCAACTCATTTGGTTCGTGAGGCTTTGTGACTTTTCCCAATCATGTCACTGCCCTGTGTTTGGGGATCTTCCCATTTAAAGCACATGAACTTTTATGAAATTTGATCAATCAACTTTCTAACTGTACTTCCAATATGGAACTGTAAATGATATTTTCCAAAAATGTAATTACCTTTGAGTATGGCATTTGTGAATTCCTATCTATAGCTATTGTGAATGTAATATTGTGGTCTATATTACATCCCTCATACCTAAAGAAGGGTGGCTTTATTGCAAAGAAGATTGGATACTCCAGCCAAGGGATTAGAAGTCATCGAATGACAAATTAAACGTGAAAGCAAAGAATGAAATATTCTTCCTGAGTATACATATTGACTGTACCCACCCATGACCTTTACGCTCCCGATTTGATAGACCCTAATAAAAGAGCCAATTTAGATCGTTTGAAGACGTCAAGTTTGATTTGAGCGCAGATACCCTTGACTGAGGAGATTGTTTCGTGAAGTGCACGTAATGGGATCAGCGATTCTGATACCGACGTTGAGAGATTTCACCAATCGTCCGTCGGCTTAAGTTCGCTCATGATTGCTAAATGAAAAAAAGGGAAGTTACCAATATTTTCAACAATAATTTGTGTGTGTGTGTGTGTGTGTGTGTGTGTGTACAGTAGGCCCTAGCGGTATATGTGCAAAATAGTAGAAATCACAGGAAAAGGGCTTTAGTTCCCTCATGATTGCTAAATGGAAAAAATGGGAAGTCACCAATATCTTCCACAATAATTTGTGTGTGTGTGTGTGGTGTATGTGGTGTGTGTGTGTGTGTGTGTGTGTGTGTGTGTGTGTGTGTGTGTGTGTGTGTGTGTGTGTGTGTGTGTGTGTTTATGTGTGTGTGTGTGTGTGCGCGTATGTAAATGCCGTCAATCGCGGATGAAAGTCTGACACTCCACTATCAGACCGCGGACGATGTCTGAACCGAGGACGGTCCACAGTTCATAACCTAGTGCAAACGATTGCAAATTTAAAAAGCAATCGTTTAAGGGCATCATCATTTTTTTTTTTTACTGTGCACAAAAATCGTCCCCGGTTGCCTGTTAAAAATCGCACATAAAATTTTATACACATGGGTGTCCCCGGTTGGAACCGAGTGTGTCCGTGGGTGACTGTCGAATATCACACACAAACGTCCTCATTTGCATATTATTAATCAATTAAAAATTACGTCCTTGATTGATGGCAAAAACATGTATGTGTGTGTGTGTGTGTGTATGTGTGTACAGTATATGCACGATGGTAGATATCAGGGAAAAAATTATAATTTTCTTTTTGGGTCCTACTTTTCCTGTTTCAGTTCTTTCCAGATACTCTTTGTATTGAACCCTATGGCAAAAGTATATGGGCTCTTTTCTACATTTCGGCAGTTCTTTTGCCATTTTCACTCAGAGATGCCAATGATACAAGTGAGAGGTCCAAAATGTGTGAGATCAATAGAAATGTATGGGAAATCAAACACAATTTTGGTGTGAGAAAGGGCCAAAATGCGAGAGTCTCACGTTCACTGAGTGAGAGTTGACAGCCCTGCATTTCGGGGGCAAAATCGCCCCGTGCCCCTGTGTATTTTTTCCCAGTTAGATATCATCTTCAATAATTTTTTTTTTGTCTTTTCAAAATTGAATTACAAATTCAGACTGTAGAGATGCCTAACTAACTATTCTTCAGAATTTTATTCATGACCTCCTCCCAAGTTGTTTACAAACATTCCAAAGTCAATTACACCTGGTGTCATTAATGATTAACCAAAATATTGCACAAACTGCATAGATGGAACATTCCTGTAACCACCACAATTGTACATTTCTTCCTGTTATTGTTTCAGTCAAAGTTATGCAAACTGAACACCTGTGTCAACATATTTTATAGCTAATGTAAATATGTGTATACATGTACACGTCGTGAATGCTGTATTATGTAAAGTGGTTTTAAATGCAAAGTGCAGTATATTGATGTGCAAGACTAAGCTTAATTTCATGAAATTAAAAGGAGGGTAAATGTAAGTAAACAAGTAAATAAGTTAGATACATAGTCTTTCTACCTGTCACTTATCCAAATAGAAATGAAAAAATGAAAAAAAAAGAAAAGAATGAGTAGTCTCAGTAGTCAGAAGAAAAACATTTCAATGTTCTAAAATAAAAAAACAAAAACATCAAATTTCCTGAAAAGTGATAATGTGATTACAGAATAACCAGGGAAATACAATTCTTGGATATTGTCAAAAAACACTCAAAATCCCGTAAATTTCATCACATTGAAAACAATAGGGGTGGCCGCCCACCCCCTGCCCCTCTTGCCCCTCCCCCCCCCCCTTGCAACCCGTGGCATGGCCCTGGTTTGTAGTAAGAAGACTTGGTGCTGTAAAAGAGTTATGCACAATGATTACAGTAAGTCTACTCTGCAAGTACAGGTACGTGGATTTAATAATGGGTGGGTGGGTGGTTGGGGGGGGGGATTACAGTATGTGACTCATGACAGCACCCTAAATAAAGGGAAAATAACCAATCCAAATGCGCAGTTTAATTAAACATGTTCTTAGTGTATCCAAGTGTGCGAGCGTGCCCCGCATTTGATTGACATCGTATTCCAGGACGTGATCGCAGGCGACCGTTTGTAACAATCTTTCGACTTCTACTGTTGCTAATTATGCGCTGACATGTCGGATAGGTACGTAAAGTCACACACCTGTCAATCACGTCGTCTCCCATGAATTCTTTTCGAATTTGTCTAATGTTACGTGTATGTCACATTTAATTACTTTCACTCCATCCCCCTTTTATCATTTTCATTGGCTTGGATGTGATTAAAGACACTTTACAGTGTGGCCCAAAAAGAATGCTACACATGCGATCGTTAATTTCTTCAATATCATCCACAAAATGTTATTGCTGATTATTTCATGGGTTAGAACATTCTTTTTCCAACAAAATGATACCATGATCATTGATTGTGATTAAGGCGTTTGGATTATAGAGCTATTTTTCTGAGGCAATGTAATTTCCTAAATTTGCTATTTTTAAAATTCCAGCGATCACCAGAGCACCAAAATATTCGTAATATTCGTATTCGTAACGACCAGCCATAGAATGGGCTGCACTATCCAGGTGCAGTGACAATGTAAGCCATACCTTACCGTAATTGTCTTCCGTATCAAAGCGAGACATTCCCGAATGTCTCGCTGTTGTCTGTCTCCCCGCTTATTCTATGGCACGCTGTTACGTGAGAATATTTTGGTGTTCCCAGGTTTGCTGGAGTTGAGAAAGAAACAAATTTCGGAAATTACATTCCCTCAGAAAAATGGCCCTAGAATCCAAACGCCTTACTCAAAATCAATCATCATGGTATCATTTTGTTGGGAAAAGAATGTTCTAACAAATGAAATAACAATTAATGGCATTTTTGTTCATGATGTTGAAGAAATTTACGATCGTATGTGTAGCATTCTTTCTGGGCCACCCTGTATTACACTGTGGAAGACCCATTTAAAAAATTGTCAGACTTTGCTATCTGACATATCTGACATTGTTTTGAATGGACAAATAAACACCCTAAAACACAAAAGTTCAGACAGTTATGCTGTCACTAGTAAAATATGTGCAGATAAAAATTGGCAAATTAATTTAAAATCAGCCGATGGGAAATTCTGCAACACAGCAGTCTAGATGGGGGAAAACTGAAACGGTCTCTCAATGATTTTCACGTTTTTAAAGCACTTAATGATCGTTTCAAACTGGTATTTTTTCAGGGCTTCATTTTTAGACCGTATCAGAGACACTGCTAGCATGGGGAATCATGTAGCTCAGATTTTTTAAACTGGAAACATTGTTATACAATACCTTTAATCTTCTTCACAGACTTTATTTTTAGTTTAAAGGCATTGTTTGACAATGTTTTCCATGTTGGAAAAATATGAGCTGCATGCTGATCCTCATGCTGCAGTATATTGTATCTGTGATGAGGTACTTAAAAATGAAGCCGTGAAAAAATGCAGTTCAAAATGATCATTGAACCCTTTTAAAAAGTAGAAATCAAAGAGCTACCCTTCCAGGGAAGGGGAGGGAGGGGAGGGGAGGGGAGGCATATTTTAATATCATCAATACATCTCAACCAATGTATCATTGCAAAAGACACAACTTTGGGAATAAGCAGGTTGTCCTACCCCCTCCCAATGTTGCACCTACATATATGCTTCAGACAGCATAGTGCAAAATTTAATTACCCATGTAGCATCTAACCATTTGAACATTTCAAAAGTTTACATTCTCTAAATTCTGTTGAGGACTCTAAAGTGTATACTGGACATCGTAGGATGGGGACTATGTCAAAATTGTCAAAATCAAATTGTCTTTCATTCGGAGTATTTGCAAAACTTCCCCAATTTACATCCTAAATCAAGTTTGGGTACGATTGTGTGTGTGTGTATTTGTGTGTAATAGAGTGACAGACAGACAGACACAGACGGATGGATGGATAGGCCAGTGTTACTAAGTGAATGGTGTTCATTGCAATACATGTTGGCTCTGTTTCCTTGCCACAGCTCACACCCAATTCCTTTATCCCAAATCATATTACAAGGGATATTTGTGTCTTGAATTACTACCATCAATATCGCACAGACTTATATCACCTGCACGCACATACCCAAGTTTCATTTTTGTGTGCGTGCCTGAACTAGGTCAAATTCTAGTTCTTTTCAAGTTATTTGATACATGTTTATATTCATAGTGTACTCTTTTGGTTGTGATTTGAACACTTACTACAATTCTATAATATTCCATGGTGTCGATTATCAACCTTTTTCTGCAAGTAGACTGGTGAAAAAAGATATTGCACATTGTACTTTTAAAGTCAGTGTTTAGTTTTGGTAAATGTTGAAAAAATTTAACTATTCTCCAAAATTTTGTTGGCCAATTTATCGTACTGTAGACATTTACGTTATACATGTATTATGGCTGGAGCCAAAAGCTTAATTACTGCTCATACACAATGTGTAAATCAATGAAAATTGCAAAGTTGTTACAAAATATTAACCCTATTTTTAACTGGGCTATTTCAGCCAGGTTTTTACTGGGGGGGGGGGATCAATTTGACCCCCCCTTCAGATCTCGGCCGCCGATCGCGCGATGCATAGAGCCGGATGTAAACTACACGACAGTATAGTAAAATTTCCAAAAAAATTATTTTTTCTATTTTTTAAGTAATTAATTATGCAAATAAGTGCATGAAATTATGTTTTTGTCTATAACTCACTTACAATTGCTAGTAGAATACTAATTTTTGGTGAAAATATTCATTCTGACATTTCTCACAATTACCTACAAAAAAATTGCTGAATTGGAATTAATTTCTTATGTATTTTATTGTTTTGTGAATTTTTTATGTATTTCTTTGTTTCTCAACCTTTTGTTTTCTATTGTTTTTTTGATGAAATTTGTTGGGGACACTTTTGCGATCATAAACAGCATAAAATTAATTCATTTCAACCAGTAAAAGCAAAAATAATCATGCATTTATGATTTTTGGCTGAAAACACAATTTCCATTGATTTTGTACACGAAATCACGTTTTTGAGCAATTTTGGGGTTGACATGCATGTATAAAATGTTGCGCAGCGTCATAACGGTACGTCCGATTTTCGCGAAAACTGTCTCAAAAGATGTGCAAGACTCGAAAGTAAAAAGTCAGCGAGCGACGCGATCAAAAAATTTTGCGCGGCGGCATGGTCGTGAAATTCGTCGGGGGGGGGGGGGGTCAAATTGATCCCCCAGTTAATATAGGGTTAAGATCTTCTGTGTTTGCCAATATTTGTACTGCAATATGAGACCGTTTGCCCCTCAGTAAATAAGGGTTTACAGTCTTATGGCATGTTTCCCCAGAAAACTGTTAAAGGACTGGTATTAAAAAATGGTATTAAACCGGATTGCACGGAAAATGTTCCTGTGGAAACACGCGACACAGAATTTGACAACCCGCATCACGGATTAATACAGATTCTCATAACCACCTCTGGGAGGTGGTTATTGCCGTGTTAATCTGTGTAACTTTCCTGTGGAAACACAACCGTGTCAAGAGGAAGTAGGGTCACGGTGTATAACCTGGAAGTGTATTACCTTCTTGCGTCCTTTTCGATTTCTCCGGCATAATGCATCTGATTGCTCAGTCATGTCAACACTCGCTATTTTTTTACACAAATTAATTAAACAGAATAGGCCCGTAATTACTATGCTGTCACAATATGCTAGTTTGACCACAATGCATTGTGACGTCAAAGTTTGAATTTCTTGACTTCTGATTGACACAGTATTTGCTTCACTCAGAAAATGGAATCAGTGTATTGCGCTCTGTGGAAACAGGATAGTTTAACTCTTAATGTGCCAAAGTCACAGATCTGCACAAAATTATACACATAAAGTCCATAGGGGTTCAAGTCCTCTGGCATGTGAAGAGTTAAAGGCGACACGATTTTTCAATTCTGGAAAAGATATCTGTGTTCCACTTTTTTAATGTGGAAATACGCTGTTAGACAATGTCTAATTATTCTAATTCGATGTTCCAGACCGAAAGTAGAAATTTGAAGATTAGAGGAGTACCCTTTTCAGTGATACTGTATCTACCGAAGCTCGTCTTCGTTAAATAGCCGGAGGACATGTAATGAATACTGAAAGCAGTTTCACCTTTTAAAGACTGGAGTTCGTGATCTGCTGGCCTCAAAATTGCTGGGGGTTCCATCCATTTAAAGATTGCATTCTCGATTTGCCTGCTGTGAAAATGGCTCATCAATGGAATGAGCCAAAATCTCTTGCTATGGGACAGGGTTGCCGCCCCCAAACGCTACAACCTTCCCATGGGGTTTGTACAGGTGACTCGGACCGAGACTGGAATCGAGGCCACCTGAAACTGGCCTCAAGTGGGCCTCAGATGCAACACTAGTATGCTACATGCATAAAATTTATTGTACGTGTTTGTCACAAAATTGTTGGGGAGTGGGAATTGGGATGATTTTTGAAAAACAAAAGCCTGTCAAAAATTGAAAGTAATTGAATCTGGATTTCTTGAGAAATGACTGTCAGATATTGAAAGTGTTTGAAACAGATATCTTAAAAGAATTTGAGTGTCAAAATTTAAAAGTTACAGATCTGATATTCTTTATTAGTCTTTCTTCCAACAAAAAGGTAATTGCCATCCAGGTGAAACAAAATCACAACAATACATAAAGTACACACATGAATCTGCATGTGTAATCAACATAAATGTAATATCTATAAGAATTGTGGAATAGATATGTAGATAATTATAACAAATGCATACAGAAAGAGTAACTTGAGGGAAAGACTGAAAAACTAACAATAGGAAAAGGAAAGAATATGAAGAAAAATGAATTTATCAAGGAAGGAAACCGGAAACAGAGAAGGAAGGAGAAAGGAAGGAGAGGAGAGAGTGTAGAAACATGCAGGCAAGTATAGAAAGAAAGAAAGGAAGGAAGGAAAGAGGGAAAGAAAGAAAGAAAGAAAGAAAGAAAGAATGAAGTGACAGGAAAAATGTTATCTAGACAAGATGAGAGGTAAAAAGGCATGGCACTGCACTTACAAACAATGTGACAACACATCGTGAAAGGCATAAAACACACATACAGATACCGGTAGATGAATGTATTTTGCTGTTACATACTGTATTGTACATCAATAACCAGAGTACTGTATCAGAAGATTGTGTGTTGTCGCTTGCCAACAATCTGAATAATAAAAAGTGAAAGGTACCGTCCATTCATTTGTTGTATTGCATGAGCACTAATGGTCTCTGTCGCAACCTTACTTCCCTTTCCAAATGATTGGTCGCATCTCAAACCTTGAGAAAATGGTAACGCCTCCACTCCCTGGGGAGTAGATATTCTTCTTAATACACTGTGGTGTTCCATTTTCAAGCCTCTATAGATGTGATGATACAGTTGCTTTTTACTGATGTTCCAGAGATATGATGACAAACAAATTCTAGAAGAAGTATGGTAAATAGGATGTGTTCTGTGATTAGCATCAGCATACTTGTAAAAAGTGACATTTTCAGTGCAATTTTGACTACACACTATTAAAGAATTGCCTATGCCCTTTTCCAGTATTATCCACATGAATGCCTCTCCAGCACTATCAACTGTAGGTTATGTAAAAATATCAAGCAATTGCTAATTAAACAGTAATTGTTTTGATTCATTGATGAATGATAAATTGATGTGGATATATGGAATACCCCCTTTCTTCTCAAGTTTTGTAACAATGGACAAAATGGACATTTGTGACCTGCAACAAATGTTTCAGGCAAGTGTCACAACTTCCGAATTTTGAAAATGCTGTTTTTCATGGAATTGCATTTGCTATGTCGTAAGCTTTCTAATGATATAAAATTTACTTGTGCTGTCCGGCATTGAGATTTGCCTTTAAAAAGTAAAAATAAACACATTTTTCTGTTCTTTAACTGGACAAGGTTTTGAGAAAACGGACAATGGTAACACCTCCACTCCCTGGGGAGTAGATAATCTTTGTAATTCACTTCGGTGTTCCATTTTCAAGCCTCTGTAGATGTAGATGTGATGACACAGTTGCTTTTTACTGATGTTCCCGAGATATGACGACAAACAAATTCTTGAAGAAGTACGGCAAGTAGGATACTTGATTAGCATTAGTATGCAAACAGTGACATTTTCAGCACAATTTTGACTATACACTAGAAGAATTGCCTACATGTACATGCTCTTTTCAAGTATTGATATCCACATGGATGCCACACCAGCATTGTCAACTGTAGGTAGTGAAGAAATATCAAACAGTTGCTTTGAATTAATAAATTGTTTCAAGTTGCTGATTATGAATAATTAGTTGATGTAGAAATATGGAACACCATCTTTCATCTCAATTTTCGAAACAACCAACAAAATGAATAATTGCGTGCATTTCATGTTTTTGTTAATTTGTATTGAGTTCTTGTGGATTTGAACAACGTGGAGAAAACAGTACAGGTACTGTATGCACCATATATTTTTGTGATTTGGCTTCAAGACAGGATATTTGTGACAGTTTATTTTCATGATTTTATTGCATTTTCATTCACTTTGTGTAGGGATATGAGGAAGTGAACAGTTTAATGGTTAACTGTCTGGTTGCAAAACTCACAAAAATCAAACTAAGTTGAAATTGCATACAGACATCAGTTGGTGTGTAAATAGGGAACATGCTTGTCCATCGATAGTGGACCTTTAAAGGCAGGGCATCTCTTTTGCATGCCTAAAAATTAACATTGTGTAAATACAATGGCATGTAGAAGAAAATGCCATCTGGGAACCTTTAGCAAAGTATAGGAGCTAGAAACTCAGTTTTCGTGAAATTACAATGACCATTAGACTCTGATTTGAATTTTTTCTCGCGAGGAAAAAAATCCTTCCATAGAACGTACACTAAATAGCTATTGTTTTTCTTTCGCATTTTTTTAATTCTAGGTAATTACTAACCCCCAGATCTCACAGACATGCCCTTCATCAAAAGCCTAAGGGCATGGGTTATCTTTTCCTGTTCTGTGGGGATGTTTACAAATGAGATCCACAGCCTTTAAATGATATAACCTGAAAAAAAAATGACATTTGGAGGCGGGGGAGTGCAGGGGGCGTATGAGGATTCATGACTTGGGCTGAGAGGTTTATAGAGTCTGTAGAATCCCATTCATATCAAGATATCAAGATACCTGATCATACCAAGGAGGTACTAGGCGTGCATACTCAGTTGCTCACCTTGATCTATTATGCTCTTTAAACCTGTTCACCTTGAACTAAGAATTGCCTTTTCGTCAGTTGGGGTGTTACTTTTTCACGGTATGTAAGCACAATTTCAGTCAGGAATAGCTGTGCATAATGCATGGTCGCGAAGCAGAAGAAGAAGGAAGATACACTGTACGTTTAGTGTGCAAATCTGACTACTGCATGCTTATACTGTACATGCAGTTGCAGAAAGTGACACTAAATCAATATTAATTTTCATACTACTACTACTATGATGATGATGACTACCACTACTACTTCTACTACTACTACTACTACTACTACTACTACTACTACTACTACTACTACTACTACCACTTCTACTACTACTATTACTACTACTACTCTGACTACCACTACTACTACTACTACTACAAACTGCTACTTCTACATGTACTATTATTACTACTGCTATTATTCTTACTACAACTACAACTACAACTACAACTACAACTACATGTACTACTACTACTGTTACAGACTGCTGCTCACTACTCTACTTTGTCTACTACTACTACTACAACTTCTGCTTCTACTACCACTTCTACTGTTGATGATAATGGTAATGATGATGATGATAATAACAACAAAAGCAATGATTATGATGATGATAATGCGAGAATAAGTGTAGTTTAACACTGATCTGGAGTGCAGTTCACGTCACATTGCAATTTACCAGGTGCTGCTGCAATTAGTGCTGAGACATGGTGGTGTGAACGGGATTCAGCGCTTGTTCTTAGGATGGGGTACAAGCACACTCTGTATATCATTCAGGGATGATGGCTCTGCTCTTCAGATCAGAGGGTCTATGTACTACTACCACTACTACTACTACTACTACTACTACTACTACTACTACTACTACTATTACTACTACTACTACTACTACTACTACTACTACTACTACTATTACTACTACTACTACTACTTCTTCTTCTTCTTCTTCTTCTTCTTCGTCTTCTTCTTCTTCTTCTTCTCTCTCTCTCTTCTTCTTCTTCTTCTTCTTCTTCTTCTCTTTCTCTCTTCTTTGTTTTCATACTTTTATTTTTGTCCTGTTTATTGAAGATTAACCTGTAAGTGTAATATGGTTCTCAGCTGACACTTCAATGTATCAGGTGCTGCAATATAATAATAATGAACTGTTTTTATATAGTGCATATCACAATATGAATATTATCCCTACATGTATGCACTCTGGGAAAGAAAGGACAGAAAAAGGAGAACGTTTGACATCAACAATTTCAATAATTCAATTGTCCAACTTGGAGTAGTGAGCTTTAAGGGAAGCTTTGAATTGTTCAATAGCTTTTGATGTTTTTATTGTGTTCGGGATATTATTCCGCAGTTCAGCATCCGTTGACTGAAACGATATATATTTGGATCTGTGTTAGTGCAGAGACAGTTGTTGGTGTGAACAGGATCCAGGGCTTGTTTTCAGGATGGGGTACAAGTACACTCTGTATAACATTCAGCGATGATGACTCTGCTCTTCACACCAGAGAGTAAAGTATTCCTGAGATGAACACCACAGCCACTTGTGAGCAAATTGGTCTGAAGTGTGAAGAATATTTTCCCCAGGGAGTGAATGCATCTCATACATGTAGCCTATACATAAAGTGTATTTGCTTCTGCAACACGATCAGAAGATATCTAGAATTATAACAGAGTGTATTATACCGACTATGCTGTTGATGCAAGATTTTGTGAAATGTTACTCTTTGGGAGCTGTCATAGATTTTAACTACAATTTAAGCTTTTTTATCTGTATTAAACATTACATGTACCTGACTGTGTTCAAGCTTAAATCTTTGCCTTTATGAGTAGACAATCTAGTGTAAAACTATCAATGACAGTACAAAAGTACTAATTCTGATAATTGAATTTGAGTTTTCAAAAAAAATATTGAAAGCAATAAGTGCCCACTGACATTCTTAAAGGCATCATGTAACAATATTTCCATTTAAAAAAAAGATGTGAGCTACATGATTCCTCACGAGCTACTAGTGTCT
Organism: Eucidaris tribuloides; assembly: GCA_001188425.1. Lineage (NCBI taxonomy): Eukaryota > Metazoa > Echinodermata > Echinoidea > Cidaroida > Cidaridae > Eucidaris > Eucidaris tribuloides. The sequence continues at coordinate 2,764 of JZLH01S0017603.1, read as the reverse complement.
TTGATACGTGTAAAGATTAAGCCCTGAAAAAATTACAGTTCAAAATCATTGAGTGTTGATCAAATATAAAAATCATTGAGAAACCGTTTCCAGCCCAACCCCCAACCCCAACCCCCCCCCCCCCCCCTAGCTGTTGTGTTTGCATAATTTTCATCGGGCGAGAATATTCATGTGCCAATTTTTATCTGCTACATATTTTACAAGTGACAGCAAACTGTCTGAACTTTTGTGTAAATGCGCCAAGACATTCCATACTAGTTTCAGGGTGTTAAAGAGACGGCTTTGTGGCATTTGTTTGTGTGTAGTGTATCTTGTTCTAGATTTATGTTTTGAAATTGGGTTTCAGAGGCCTATAAAACCAAATGACCCCACAGGTCTACATGTTGATATACTGAATGTGTATTTTTTGAGGATACGCAGTGGCCAGTAGCCATGCAGATTATTCTGATGGCAGCTTTGTCTTTCATTTGTGTACTTTTACCGATGCTGTCAAAGGTTGGGTGTAATTAAATTGGATTGCGTTAAAAGACATTGACAAACTCAAATCATGTCTTCAGATTCGAGTGAGGCTCCCCTTCTGTGTTGAATGTGTTGATGTTTTGGTGTGGATTCTTAGCAGTTGTGATGTTGTGATTGTCCTATTTTATATGGCATTACCAGTGTGTATTATTCAGGGAGCAGACTTAGAATATTTTGAAAAGGGTTGTGGCATGATGATAATACGAATAAGAGTAACAGAATAAGAATATTAACTATGGTATTAATGATGATGAATGGTAAAATAATAAATGACAGTAAGGACTGATAAATAGATTGATGTGTGCGGTTACATAACTTATGGGCAGTGTTGTTTGTTGTTGTATTCCTTTTTGATATGCATTACAGGATGTATTATTCAGGGGGCATATCCGGAGTGTGGTGAAAGAGGGGACCGCGGTTGCAATTTTGTACAGCTACAAAATAATTTGGAAGTGAATTAGAAAATGAGATTGGTGGTGATGTGATGATGGTATCTGATGGTGATGATAGTGATGATGGTGATGATAGTGACTGTGGATTGATGATTGATGGGGGAATGGGCAAGCCTTTTGCTACCGATAGGCCACGAAGGCAATTTGCCGTCGGTCTGCCTCCTCTATCGACGTGCTGTCCCTGAAAATCCCTTCATTTTTCAATGAAACTAGGCATTTTTCAAGTGCCTTCAATAAAATGCCTTGCCCTTTCCTATGGCTTAGCAAAAGCTGTTGGGGATGTTGATGATGGGTGATGATTGTGTATGATAATGGTGATGGTGATGGTAATATGATGATGATGTGATGAATGATTTTATAAAGCAATTAGGAGTAAAGTAGCGCTGAAAACACTTCAACAGGCAACAACAGACACAAGAAGCAGGGGGCGGAGTGTACAGGTGTAACATCCATGTAAGCTGTTCAGACAAGAACATGGTATATTTGGTAAGAATACCAAAAAGTCTTCTACCAACATTGCACAGTGGAGGGGAATTTCGTTGCTAAAGGGAGGGCGGGGGAAGAAATGTGCTAGCAGAATGCTTCTGTACTATTTCTTTGCAAGACCGGGGGCATGGCTTGTTTGGGCCTCCACTTTGAATCTTCCACTACCATCTAATTACATGCAGTTTACTTTAATGATAACTGCGATGTAATTACGAATTTCACTCGCTTTTGTTACTAAGTGAATTTTTGGCCAACAACATATTCAAGGCTAGTTCACCTGATATGGTAATTTATAAACAACCTGTTTAATATATTGTTGGATGTTCAAGTTCAGCCTTTTATAACCTTCATAATCTATTAATTAATTACCCGTGATTGTTCTTCACTATTATTCTTTAATTTTACTATCAACAATATTCAAGTGTGTGGTTCGAATCAGTGTTCATCTTTCTTAAACAACTTTCTCGTATGTTGTGTGTATGTTCAACATCAATGTGATAATCCTTAATCTGATTATTAACTAAATGCTGTGCATCAGATCATAAATATGATCGATTAGGTCTCCCAATGACATCATGATGGATGTTATGACTCGTGGCTTGAAGTGGATAATGGTTACTGAAATAACAAGTCATTGAGTGGAAAGTCATTGTGACTTTATAGCCACAGACACAATTTTACTTTAATGAAGCTCTGCTCAACGCTTCAGAGGGATAGTGATTACAATCTAAATAGAGTCTTCTATCATCGTAAAAAAAATTTCATTTTACGTTGTTGGCGTGCAATGCCATGCTTCATCTACATTGTACAGTAGGTTTTTACTGTGGTGTATTCCGGGGGGGGGGGGGGGGGGGTTACTTGCGCTAGTAAGCGTAAACAGGAGTGGCGCCTCTATAGGTGACTTTTTGCGCAAAAAATCCTTGAACATGGGTGGGGAAAAAAAATCCTTAAACATGGGTCATGATTTTGAAATTTTACGATTTACACTAGTCTTTTTCACCTATTTCATCGCTAAAATGCTAAAAAATGTCATTTTTCTTAATAAAAACCCTGAATAATAGGTACCATTTTCTGCTAATATGACCCTTTAAAAAGGGTTGGGTTTTTCAACTTCAGCCGCACAACCCTGTCGGAACCAAATCTGAGTACCCCCCCCCCACCTGGGTGTATTCATGAATTGTTGGGGGGGGGGCACTGAATGTAGTTAGTACTGACCATGTTTGCAAAGCTCATACTATTAGAACATACACTGTACATGTATGTGTGATCTGCTCTCTGTGGATTCCGGTAGCCTGTGCTAGGGGGTG
>JZLH01S0017601.1:1175-14361 GCA_001188425.1 Eucidaris tribuloides | reverse complement strand
GTTAGGCTAGTGCTTATGATCCAGCTACGACAAATCTATCAGCCAAGATCTCGTATTTATTTTTTGAGCTACCTGAACATCAATTATGCATTGATACAATTAAATCGACTTGTTTGGCACTTAAGTAATTCCCACCATGCACGTGATGTGCCCGTACAAACTCCCAGTTAAAACCTGACTGATTGCAGGGATAGTTTGGGAAGACATGAATGAGGCGGTTGCCGTCGGAACATGATCACCATCCTGTGATAATGAGCATCATGCCGAGAGATCAGACATTGTGTAATGGTTCTCGTTTAGAGCAATATAGTGTTTTGTTCAACCAGCATTCATGATGTTCTCCACTAAATATTATCTACGTGAGATAATTTGATAAATTCATCAGGCATTATTTTTAAGGCAAGTCCAGATAATACCGCGCGCAATTACGTTATGGGACATTCAGAGATTCTAACCATCTTAAAATATAAGTAAGTTGTTTGAATTTTTTAGTTATCATTTATATGCATGTATCTAGAGGGAAGAAATAATCATATGAAGGTGGTGACATTTGACCTTGGCAATAATATTTTACATAAGAAAATGTGCTGCGTACGTATGGGACAAAAAAATGAGTTTAAAAAAAAAAAAAAAAATGAGTTGAAAACTCTCTGAAAGTATTTCAGTCATTTACTTGAATCCAGTGTGATGTAAAGGTGCAATATTCAAGATTAATTTGGTCAAGTTCACTTCATAAAAAAGTACTTTTCATATAGGCACTACTCATGTCGGAAAAGAGCATGTTACGTATGGGACAGTTACGTCTATGCGGACATTTTGTCCCACATATTTAATGGAATATCAATTATTTAAGGTTCTTTGGGCAATTTTATCGTTTATGCCGAATTAAATGAAAATTTACACTAACAACACTTTGTCCAGGTAACTCTAAGCTCCCTGTCGTATCAGGTAAGAAAATTGAAGTATTTCACCAGATATGGTCGTAACCTGTTTCACAGCTATACTTCAGGGGAAAAGTTGTCATTCAACCTCTCTTTTTATCCTAAGTTGTTTTTAGTTTCTAATATGCGATGAGATGCGTATACAATATAAACATCATCTATAAATATCCACAAAAATTCCAATTTTCCTTAAGTTGTGCAAAGAGGGGACAAAAATTTGCATACACTTAATTCATAGTCCCAAACTGTAGTCCCACATGATAGCATTTCGTGTATGGTTGCTGATTCTCGTAGGAGGCGGTGTTTGAGAGCAAAATTTAGGGTAGAATTGATGTTCCCTATGTTTCTTCATGACCCATCAAAACAAACACTAAATTCTAATCAAAATTTGAGATTAGAGTCAAGTTTATGAAGTTTTTGGTTTCTCCATTCACTGTTACGTGTTTAAACGGTCCTCATATTAACACAATGCCATACGCTAACATTTTTCATTTCTTATAAAATAAAGGTCTAATGTAAATTTTCAAAGCATTAATAGGGCATTTTCTTTCAAAATGAATAAAATTAGAAACACCCAAGTTCATTGCATAATTCTTCAATTCTACAAACAAACTTATAAAATCGTCCTAAATTTGTTACTGTATGGGACTCTCATGCTTGGATCGGCACCTAATTTGATAATTAATTGATTAATGCCAAACTTTCTATGCACAATTAAACAAGATGATAAAGGGTTCATGTCCAATATATAAATTGAATATTAGACCCCGTTTACAGTAAGTGGCCGGCCTCGGCCGGCCGAGGCCCGGCCTAAAATTGCGGTACTCGGACCCGCATTTTTGTGCGTTTACAGTGCAGCCTGGGGCCGCCCCAGTAAAGTTTTCCGTCGCATCGTCAACAATCAGGGCGCACAACTAGCAACAAACACACACACGTCAATAGCTAGATATAAAGAGACACATAGAAAAATAGATAGAAAGATAGATAGATAGAAAGAAAGACTGATAGATAGAAAGATAGATCGAAAGAAAGATGGATTAAAAGAAAGATAGATAGAAAGATGGAAACATAGGATAGAATGGAAGATAGAAAGATAGAAAGGACAGATAGAAAGATAGATGGAAGAGAACGCATAGAAAAAAGATAGAAGAAAGAGAGATAGAAAGAAGATAGAAAGAAAGATAGAAAATAGATATAAAGATATATAAAGAAAGATAGATAGAAAGAAAGATAGATAAAAGAGAAATAGCAAGATAGGATAGAAAGATAGATATTATAAAGTAGAAGATAGAAAGACAGAGAGATAGTAAAGATAGGATAATAGAAAATTAGAAAGATAGAAAGATAGCAGGATGCGATAGACAGCAAAGAAGAAACGATATAAAGATATAGAAGAGCAGAGTAGATAGAAAGAAAGATAGATAAAAGAAAGATAGAAAGAGGTAGAAAGATAGATATAAAGAAAGAAGAAAGATAGATAGAAAGACTGATAGATAGAAAGATAGATGGAAAGAAAGATAGTATAAAAGAAAGATAGATGAAAGATGGACACAGGATAGATGAAAGATAGAAAAATAGAAAGATAGAAAGAAGATTAGAAAAGATAGATGGAAAGAAAGATAGAAAGATAGATAAGAAGACTGATAGAAAGATGATGGAAAGAAAGATGGATTAAAAGAAAGATTTGATAGAAAGATGGAAACATAGATAGATGGAAAGATAGAAAGATAGAAAGACAGATATAAAGATAGATGGAAAGAAAGATAGAATGAAAGATGGATTAAAAGATAGAAAGAAAGCCGAGATAGAAAGAAATAGAAGCAAACGATAGAAAGAAAGATAGATGAGAAAGAAAGAAAAGAAAGAAAAAAAGATAGAAAGAAAGATAGAAAATAGATAGAAAGATAGAGAGATAGATTAAATATAAGAGAAGATAGATAGAAAGATAGATGCGAAAAAGATAGATAGAAACAAAGATAGATAGAAAGAAGAGAGAAAATAGATAGAAAGAAAGAAGATAGAGGGGGAGATGATTGATTGATTGATCAAAACAACGTTTACCTTAACGCATGCACAGTTGATCGCTATACGGTTTGAGTGGTTTTGCCCCGCATTTGGGCCCGCTTGCGTTTAACAGTGACAAAAGGCCGCCTCGGGCCGGCCGAGACTACCTCCAGGAGGTAGTCTCGGGCCGGCCCCGCATTTGGTACCGGCATTCCGATTTTCGTGCGTTTACGTGGGCGAAAGGCCGGCCTCGGGCCGGCCGAGGCCGGCCTTCTCGTCACTGTAAACGGGAAGCGTCTTAGATGTCTCTCCATGATTTAATAGGATTTTTTTTCAATTGTCCCATACGTAACGCTGAGTTTTACATTTTTGCAAATTAACCCCTTGGAATTTGCATAAAATTGCATAATATGACATTGAATTCTACAGAATTATAAACTTTAACTCTTGAGCTTCACAATGGTATTATATATTTCTTTATTAGATCAAGATGAAATTTTGACATCTGAGGTTATGTTATCTTGGACTTGCCCTATACCTGTCTAGTGCCTATCAAAATTCAACCTTGCAGTTTGATTAGTTAAATGTAAATTTCAAGAATATTTCTATGATAAAGATTGCTTCAAAGAGCACCATACCATGTGTGAGATAATAAGTAATTTTTAAAGAGAGTGATAATAGAAATCAAAAGATGAACAACCTTTTTGTTCACAGAACCTAAAAAATCTGGAATAGGTGTTGACCATCTTAGCTCACTTTGGCATTACACTGCAACCACTTGAAGAATCTTAGAAGGTTAATGTGTGGTTACCATGGTAATTGGCTGTTCATTGCTCAGGTTTTCAAAACTTTCCCCTCTGTATCTAACTTAGATTGCTACCCAGCATCTAAACATCATGATATCATTGATAGGATCATTTTGAAGTTTCATGTTCTGGAAGAGTGTCAGAAGATGTTTACAATCAACTTGAGCTTGAAAAACCTCAGACAACTTACAATTTCAGCATGCTTTATATTTGGAATCCTGTTGGGGTGGGTTGGTTTGATTTCACTTGTCTCAGAACCTCATCTGAGAAGTCTCTTAGACTTCACTCAGACTCATCTGAAAAATGTGTAAAACTTGTTCCAGACTAATCTCAGAAGTCTCTTATACTTGTCTCAGACTGATCTGAGGAGCTTCTGAGAATTAACTCAGACTGATCTTAGATGTCCCTTGGACTTGTCTCAGACTGATCTGAGAAGTCTCTTAGACTTCACTCAGACTCATCTGAAAAATGTGTAAAACTCGTTCCAGACTAATCTCAGAAGTCTCTTATACTTGTCTCAGACTGATCTGAGGAGTTTCTGAGAATTGACTCAGGCTGATCTTAGATGTCTCTGTGACTTGTCTCAGACTGATCAGAGAAGTCTCTGAGACAACACAAATTGATCGTAGAAGTCTCTGTGACTTGTCTCAGACTGATCTGAGAATTCTCTACACAAATTGATCGTAGAAGTCTCTGTGACTTGTCTCAGACTGATCTGAGAATTCTCTGAGACTAGTTCAAACTGATCTTAGAAGTGTCTTTGACTGGTATCAGACTGATCTGAGAAGTTTCTGAGACTAGTTCAAACTGATCTTAGAAGTGTCTTTGACTGGTATCAGACTGATCTGAGCAGTCTTTGATACTTGTCTCAGACTGATCTCAGAAGTCTCTGAGACTTTCTCAAACTGATCTTAAAAGTATCTGACCCTTGTCTCAGACTGATCTGAGAAGGCTTTGACAAGAGTGGTGCATGTTATAGTGTACTGGCATATCAAATCTTTGCGATCTCTTGAAAAATATAGGCTATCTGAGCAGTAAATTCCTATGCACAAGGTGTTATAGTGATCAATTTGAAATGTTGATTCCTATTTAGAGTATCTAGAGGCACATAATTCTTACTGACCCTCAGGATGCTTAGAAGCAACTAAAGAGAGAAGAATGAAAACATATAGTAAAATATATGACCATAGCTCATAAAATGACCTTTACTGACTAATATTCAGCCCTTATTTCTGTGATATATTTATTTGGTTTTTTTTTTCATTTACATGAGCTAAGTAATTCAAGTTGACATTGTGAATGTTATTGTGACAGTAAACAACTTTTATGATATATATATTTTAGGCAGGATTGCAGCTCAACTGTGGCTGCTGTTTCTTGTGATACAAAAATCGTTTATTCTCTATAGCAATGTCTTGTGTTTTTATTATTTTTTCTCTGTTTCTCAATGTCCTTCTGGCCACAAAATAACCCCATGGCTTTCTTAATGTGAAACACAGTAACAACAACTACAAAAAAATCTAGGGAACAATGTTTGTGCCTTTTTGTAAAAGACTGTGTATTACAGCTTACGTATTTTGGGATTTTGTGAATTTATAAATCAAGTTCAAAATTTTATGTTGAGGGGTTGTCAGAGGCTCAGGGCACATGGTTTTATTCATTTTCTTGTACTACAAAAGCCAGAGATCAATTAGTTGTATTTTACACATCAAGGTTTCAGTGTGGTGGTACACACTAAAATGCAAAATGTTTAGGAATGTACCGTGTATTGGAACTTGGTGCATAGAATATACATGTACATTTAGATGGCGCTCCCTTTACAGATCATTCCATAACCTGTGTAATTAGGGAGATAATTTGTTTGTGGGGGGAATACCAGGAAATCTTATTCCCGATTAAATGACGGGAAGAAGGGAGAGCGGGTTGATGACAGCCATGACATACTCCTGAGTCTGACTCACAGATTTTAAACAAATTTGGGAATTAAAGTATTAATAATAATTTGCATACTTAAAGGGCAGTGACATGATTGGGAGAAATTAAAAAAAAAAGCCTTTTGAACCAAACTGAAAGATATATACCGCTGGATGTCTAGCTGGAGTATATCTCCTGGCTGGAATGATTTATCTTGAATTTGTTTACTTAAGCTGAATCAAGCATGAACACAGGCATTTTGTTTCTCTCGAGCCCCAATATAAATAGATCCCATAGAAAGCTACACAACAGATTTGTCTGTCACAAGGTGTACTGATGTACTATTTTAGATTGAGTCAACTTTTGACTACAAAATTTTCACAGTAGAATCCTTGCACAGCTTACTTGATTCTAGAATAGTTTCACCCCAAGTTTAGAATTACCCCCAATCATGTCATTTACCTTTAAAGCCCAAGTACATGTATAGTTTTGGTAAATTATAAAACTAAACTTCTCTATTATTGTGTTTTATAGATACACCTGACCTGTATGATCTATCATTGTATTGAAACTTGCTTGCTTGGAAACGATTTCATTTTTTGAGAAAGTACTGAAAATATAGATTTTTTTTTTTTTTGGGGGGGGGGTCCTGACGGCTGACATTTCCTATAGGTAGTGTACATAGAAATATCAACTTGTTGGTGGCTAAAAAACCAAACATCAGTTTAAACTACTTTTTTCCCATCTTGATATTGTTTTCTGATGTCTGGGGTGACAATAGAATACTTTGTGCAAAATTGCTAAAAACATTTGGGCTTGGGCTTTAAAAGACTCTGTTCATGAACTTCACACTCAAAATAAATAAATGAAAGAACCCAATGAAACAATTGATTAAAATTATTTGTTTATAATGTAAAGTTGCATTTGTGTGCATCTGTACCTTTCTTTATATAAAACCTTAGTGTGGGAAAGTCAGATTTGTTTAAAATACGGATTGTTGCAAATTCAAAGTGAAGAAGGGTCAGCTGTTTGGAATTAAACAATTGTAACTTACAACTTCTTCAACATGTGATTATACAGATTCTGTTCAATCCTGTATTTCTAATCAGAAATGATCATTGCACTTCAGGTATACTTTGTGTATTCCAAATACTTGGATTTGTGCTATGTCATGAGGTACATGTATCTGTTTGTTTATCAGTGCTTAAAGTTTAAAATTCAAAGTGATAGGCTAACATTGTGGAGCTTCAATTTAAAAAATTGTCAAATTTTGATATCTGAACTACATAGTAGTGTTCATGGATAAATAAACACCCTAGAATAGAGAAGTTTGGAAAGTTACACTGCCAATGGCAAGTTATGCATGAATAAACAATTAAAACTTGAGGCGAATTTAAATAGTGTAGGTGTACACACAGTAAGTCTATGGGAGAAAATGGGCAGGTGAATTCGGTCAACTTACGATTTTCACTTTTTCAAAGCACTAATAATCATTTTGAAATACAGCAGCTATCGATCAGGTAACGTGAATAGACGCAGAACCTTACCTATTTGTCAGGGGAGGTTTCCAACCTGGGTGGGTGAATCTGATCAACTTACAATTTTCACTTTTTTTAAAGCACTAATCATTTTTAAATACAATTTTTTCAGGGCGTCATTTTTAGACCTTATCAAAGACAATGGTAGCATGGGGAATCATGTAGCTCAGATTTTTTTAACCGTGGTAAATGTTAGCCAATACCTTTAATGTTTTTGCTTTGGAAATAGTCAAAATGCAATTAAACGCATATATCTCACCATGTACTGTACCGGAGCTGTACGTTAATCAGGCTTTGATCATATCAATACAGTGCAGTTATTTGGCTGTGTGTGCCGAGCACAATACTTTCAGGGGGAGGGGCTCTCCTGAGAATTGATGTACGCAAAGTGAAATGAAATGAACAAAACAGGAATGTTTAACAAAGTTGGATTAGAAAGGAAGATGCCGAATTCAGCATCCATTTTGATCTGATTAAGGACAATAATCCCCGTCAAATGTAATATCATCTGGGCTTCGTGTTCATTTACCTAGTATGGCAGGGAGTGAGAGTAGGATGAGAGGGGTGGGGTGGAGAGAGATGTGGGGAAGAAAGGTGAATAGGTGATATTCTGGCAGGCAGGTAGATTGAGGGTGTTGCTGCACATGTACTGCCTGAAGGTTTTATGTTTTTGTTTGGGGCTGAGGGTGGGGTGTGGGGTGGGAGCTGGCAGGAGATGAAACCAATTTATTATAAAACTGGATGATGAGATGATAATTTCATGTACATTCACAATTTACTTGTCCATTATACAGGGCCCTTGCAGAAAGCAGTTTTGAAAATTAATTAGCTTACCCTGTTTTAAGTCAAATTAACGAGTAAATAAATAAATATACGCATGGACAAATTAAAAAAAAAAGCTGATGGGGAAGTTATGTGATTGATTTATAAAGTCATGATTAATTCAAGCTACAAGCCAGTAAACGTTCAAGTGGAGGTAAAGAAAATTATTGTCAGTGAAAGTCTGTCCTTACATGCTATTTGTAATTAAATAAGGATAATTACACCTCTCCAGCAGTAGGTATACATTGAATTCAAACTTTTATACACACAATTAGGGAAGAAGAATAGATGAGTGACCTGTTTTTTTCCTTTGCAATTTGTTGTGTTCCTGTTACATGCAAACACGATTTCTCACTTCCTTTACTGAATCCAACATAATCAACAATTTTGTGCTTGTTCAACTGAGAACAACTTCTAATGCTACATGTGACAAGCGATGTAATGGAATTGTGATAGAGGGCTTGCCCCCATCTCGCGACCAATAAATAATGAGTGTCGCTCGCGAGGCGTAGACTGAAGGAAATGACAGAAGAACGTGAGCAAAATGCGGCGGCTAGCTGCCAGTAAATTATGTCCGTTCGTTCCCTCCTTCTCGTCCAAGACAACGTTGTTCTGCCTGTGCATGTAACAGAATTGAGATGCGGACGGTTCACACCTCTGGTCTTCAGAGAGTTTCCTGATCCGCGCGCCAAACTCCCGTCCCGGTCACCTCCTCTCGTTTTGACCTTTTGATTACCATTATTGTTGATTACTCACATAAAGTGACTCGACCCCTGGAGGAAAAAACCTAGTACAGGCATTGTGGCATAATTCACTTCCTGTCATATTTCTCCCTTTCCATGCGAACAGTACTCGTATAAGCATGCAAGTTTTTCGTTTTTTATCTATTCATCTTTGAATCTATATTTATCCGACCCGTATGCATTACAGTATATTTAGAAACTCGCTGACTTTGACCTCATTTTCCCCTTCTGAAACGGCTGTAAGTTTATGTTTACTGTCATCGTGATGACTGACAATGATACACCTAATGTTTTGTGCTAGGCTTGAGGAAGAATCAACAAGTTATCGTACACATGGCCAATTTACGGGGCAAAGTTGGCAGGTTTGGTTGTGGCACTCCAGCTTTTGCTTTGGTTTGTGTGGAAATTGCATCACCGGCTCTCCAGAGGCCCAATTAATCGTAGAGTTAAATTTAGCCGTGACCTGGCACAGGGAAGTTCAAGTCTAGACTCCGGTGTTTTTCTGCGTTGAGTTCGATGGCATATTATGTGTGGGTTAAAATTGGCTGTTTGATTATTTGGATGACAATTTTATGCTCCTTGCCAAGCTGCTGTGGCAAATAAAACAAATATGAATATGAATGATTTTGAGGGGACACCACACTATAATTTGATGTAAATTATGTTCTGTGTGTGTGTGTGTGTTTTTATAATTGTTTAAGCTTGCCAAATGAATGTCATTGACCAATGCAAACTACAAATATTCTGAAATGATTAGTATTATATTTTTGTCATCTATGTTGTTGTGCTAGGTGTACAACAGTATCAGACAGCAACATATGTTACAGTATTGAAAAGTTACTTCTTGAAAGTTGTTTTCAAAGGAAGAAATCATACAAGTAAAAACAAATCATATCCATTTTTGTACCAACATTTGAAATGTTCAAACGTATTCATGATCCATATCTTTGACCAAGAAACTGCCTTATCATCTTGTGAGAATACCTCCTGGCTCCTTCTCGCTTTATACTAACAAGACCTAACTCTGAAAAATTACTTTCAAACATTTTACCCCTCTCTCTTTTCTTCTTACAGGAAATAGTGACCTTGACCTTTTACAGCTGATCAACCAATCAAGCTCTGGCCAGTGACTGCGCCATTGTTGTCAAATGCGTTGATGCGAGCGTGATATCAAGTTACGTACCTCGGAAAAGAAGAGGTAAGCTTTAGCTCACAGCCATATCTTGTCAAGAAAGAATTAGGGTACAAAGGTTCAAGATCAATCAATCAAGTTTCATACAGAATCACCTGCTACTGATGACTATTGTTGTTGCAAGATGACCCGAAGTAAACGGAAGGAAGTTTATTATGATTTGGACTTATTTACTTTGTTTGTGTTGGATGATATTTCCTTTAAAGAATTTTTTCTTTTCTTCATCATTGGATATTGATGCATACTCCATGCTTTATAAAAACATTATATCTTGTGACCAAGACTCAGACCAAGACTTAAACCAAGACTGGGAAGAGTAGTCTTGAGACTGGTCTCGGGTACAACACAATTCTATGTTATGTGTACTTCAAGGAAGATGTAGCCGGCATTTAACAGGGAAAATAATGACATTGTGAGTTTTATGAGAAATGAGAATTATGATACATGGTGATAGAGAAAGCCTAAATAAGGGGTACTGTGTGACACCCTCAGCAAGGTCCTATCAATTGAAAAATTTCTGATAATATTACACCTTTGCTAAATTTTTCCATAGAACAAAATCATGGAAACAGCTACAGGGGGAGGAGGTTACTGATTTTAAAAAGTGCATAAATTAATACGGCATGAATAATATGCGTCGGGCAGCATACATCAGTTATGTCAGGTCAGCTCAAGGCCAGAGCACACACAATCTAATTGGTTGACAAGAACTGACAGTTACCCCCAAAATCTTAACTTATTCCTGTTAGATGCCGGCTACATCTTCCTTTAAGTACAACACTATTCTATATCATGTGTAGTTCAGTTGTGAGAATGGGATGTTCAGATCCTGTTCAATCCCACCGCTGCCACCATGTCTTCATCATGAAGCCAAACACAGAGACAAGATGTTTACGTTTCTCGTAGTGACAACAGCTGCACTGCAAATGAAAGGCAGTGAATGTGATTATGGACACATATATTTGCAAAGAACTGTCAAGTCTGTGTATTGTGAGGTTCATTAATGTTTCAATTCATTGCCACCATTGAATGATGATACTAGGAAATGAAATTTGTGATTAACATCGTAGTTAAATTAAATTAAACTCCAAGCTGAATGATAGTGAATGTGTTTTGTAAAAGAATCTCTGCATGTACTCAGTACAATACATTGATTTATAACGACAATTTGGTAACAACTAACAGATGTACTTGAGAGTTTGAGACTGATATCACAATCCATTTGTGTATTTTTTGTCCTGACTGTATGTCTTGGCAACAAGTACTCAAACAAATTGCAGGACTCATCACATATGTAGGCCTAACCTGTACAGATACATGTGATTTTTTTTCCTTCACATCTTGTAAGTGATTACCATTATATTCAAGTAAATATCAGTGGCTTGATTGCGTTTTACTTTCAACACTTTTGGGCAATCATGTTTCAAGGTAAAAGGATTCAGTGAACCAAATTGACCTTGAATTGATTCCAGGTGGAGCTACAGTTAGACGTCAAAGTTAGTCTGACTGCTTCACAAGTGCCAGATTTTTCAATAGCACAAGAAGTGCTGAGACATATAGTGTAGAGTACATGCCCCAATCTCTTCTCATCCTTTCAGTTGCTGAAGAAGTCTGGCTGGGAAGGAAGCAGGGGTTCTTTCTAAATACTGTAAAATGTAGGTCTAAATAAGAAAATTAATAGATAATGTATCAAATATATGATAATTAATAAATAGATAAGTAAACAGACAAAAAGAAATGCATACCTGAAAATAAAAAAAATAAGTAGGCCTAAATTAAATAAATGTGTAGATAAATAAATGAAGAAATCAATTACTAACTATATATCTAACTAACTAAATGAGTAGACTAATAGATAAATGCATACCCATAAATGAGTAAGTAGATTGAATAAAATGAATGAATGAATGAATAAATAAATAAATAAATAAATAAGTAAATAAATAAATAAATAAATAAATAAATAAGTGAATAGATAAATAAATGATTACATAAATAAATAAATAAATAAGTGAATAGATAAATGAATGATTACATAAATAAATAAATAAATAAATAAATAAATAAATAAATAAATAAATAAATAAATAAATAAATAAATATCTTAATAAAGATATAAGACTAGTGTCCAGACTAGCTGATGGTATGCTGTTTGTGTGGTGGTATCTGAGTCCCGGTTTTGCCAGAGTGGCCACGATTCCTGCGACAATTCGCACACTGTACCGCTTTACCATCAGTCAATCGACAAGGGCCTCGGGTTACAATTACTTGTATGTTGCAAGGGCAAACTTAAGATGCAGTGAGCTCTGCGAGACCGATATTAAAGAGAATCCACAGTAGTGGTTGATGATGGAAACTTTCATCAAAATTCCACATTTCAGTGGTTTCCAGGTGAAAGTATATTACATAATTTGCATTATAATGTGGAACCAATTCACTTCATATGTAATAAGTAGTTGTAGGACTGGCAGTTTGAACAGGTGAAGTTCCCATCTAAGTACCGGTACCCCTTAGTTTTAATGTCAATTATCATTGTCCTACATATTTATTTTTGTGTTAGTACTTTATCAGCAGTGGGGATTTATGTAAGGATTTGTCAAAAATGAAGTGTTCTGTTGTTTTCAACTACTCTCTAGTGACATTTTCAGAACACCATCTGTTCACAAAAGGTTTGAAAACAGTCGATATTAAAATTGTGTCCATCTGCAAATGCTCAGTCTTATATTTAAGGGCAGTGTCATTGATTTACAATCCATCATATCACCAAGAGGGTCATCGTAGAAAGAGGAATAAATGAAAATCATCGTCAGGGTAATGATTCATATAATTCCATCACCTGTCCTGTAGCCTTGGTCTATGAGAATTCAACCTTGTGAAAAATGCTGAAGGTTAAAAGCTCCAAAAATTCAAATGAGCACACTGTTGGTTTTATGTGTACTGTAAGTGAAAGTGTCTGTAGGTCGTAGACATCGTGATTTAATTTCATTTGTGTCTATCTGTATAGTCTGTGTTGTTGTGTTGTATGAGATGGGATTTTATGGGAACTCCTTGGATTCAGTCTTCATTTTACCATTGATTATGTATGTATGATCAAGTCGTGTCAAAATTTTTTGGACGCTCAAACCCCCCTCTGGAAATTGCACATTTGAGCAATTTAAAAGTCTGAAATGTTTGTTTAAGTTTGGATTGAACTTGACTGTAGTATGATTTTGAACCTATTGTTATA
>JZLH01S0017594.1:5959-19178 GCA_001188425.1 Eucidaris tribuloides | reverse complement strand
CGAAATATCTTCACGTAAAAGAAAACAGAAAAAGGTTTGTTTTGTGTATACTGAATCTTTTCATCAAAAAATCATGCAAAGCAATAAAAAATAGTATATTTTGACTGTATTTTATTACATCACATACAGTACCACACATTATAATTCAAAGTGTACATTGATAACCATTTCTAGTTTAACTTAAAGTAGTCACATTCTGGGTTTCAACAATATTACCAAAGCTGCTCAATGAAAATCCCTATGAAATAATAAAAATTAATGGTAAATTTAGTGTTACCTGACATTGGGAAAGTAAGCCAGACAGTTAAATAAAGACATCTGTGGTGTTGTAAAAATGGTAAGGCTACAATCTGATGACACTTTCCTTTTCATTAAAAATAATATGTTTTTGTGTAGTTAGCAGAAGTCTTAAAAAATACTGCTTGTGGTTTTTGTTTGTTACGATATCAAATGTGGCTGCATGCAAACAAAAATTGAGACATGTTGTCATGCTGCAAAATGTTACTCGCATGCAATTTCAATTGTTTCAACTGTGTCAGTGTCAGCTTAGTTTCAAATTCCGACAAGTATTTCAAAATTGATGTATGTAGTCATAACAGTATTTTTATGAATGCCCAATTTGTGCTGGAAATTTGACTTTTCAGTTGCCCAGTTCTTGCATGGTATGTTTATTTTTTCAGTATCAAAGGTACATCAGTATGTAGTGAGCAAATAGACATTTTGAGGTTTGGTAATGAGAGGGTTAATGCTTGAAATGATATATATTTAATTCAAACTATATATGTCTCTACTCAGGGTCGTGGTACTAGTAGCAGAAGATCACGAGGGCATGACAGTGATATGCCTATCCTTACTGTAGAAGATAGAGACAAACCATTTGCATGTAATGGTAAGTTGATATTAATGTTCAAGTGAATAGATTTATAAAAAAAGACAAAAAACATATTTTATATTTGTTTACATTAAAGGTAAATGACATGATTGGGGGTAGTCCTCAACTTGGGCTGAAACTACTCTAGAATCAAGTGAACTATGCAAGGATTCTCCTGTGAAAATCTTATAGTCAAACGTTGACTCGTTCTAAAATTAACAATTTGCTCAACGTCACTGCGTAGCCCACGGAAACCTGCTGTGCTGGCCTCTCTATAGCGAGCTTATTTTTTATCGCTAACCCGCGCAAAAAAATAGATACTCCTATGTTTAATGCTTGATTCTCCTTAAGTAAACAAATAACAGACAAATCCTCCCAGGTTGCGAGCATCCACTCCTGCCTAGTGCCATAGTTGCGTGATATATTTCAACTCATTTGGTCTGGACATTTTCGAAGTGTTCCCAATCATGTCACTAACCTTTAATTGTCTGCCGAACTTGCTACAGGTGTATTCTCAGCCTTGAAAAATTAGCAGAGTAACAAACATCAAAGAGGTTTTCACACCTGAAAAGGTGGAAAAAATGTGTGCATAATCTACCTCCCCCCCCCCCCCAGCCAAATATCAAAAAAATTCAGTGGTTAGCATACTGGGAGCTCGGGGGGGCACTATTTGTATAAAAATGTGAGCGTTTACCTCCTTCCAATTTGTTGTGTCAATATCATGATTCGGTGTTTATATATGGGTGTTTGTGGGGGGGGGGGGAGGGGTGTTTGGAGCACATCCTCCCTTGAATCCATCAAGTGCTGTGTTGGTCTTGGATTCATATGTCAACTATCTGACAACCAAGTGAAGAGATATTAAAAGATACAGTCAATAAATTGAGAGACAGTTCTCTGAAGGTGCAGATTGTAACAATGTTACTTCTTATGGCATGATAATAAATTGTTTTCTTTTCCTTTATCATTTTATAAAGACAGTAGAATAAAAATGACAGATAGAATAACCAAATAAACCAAACAGTGACAAGAACAGTCCTTGTTTCTTGGTGGGAGAGGTTAATGGGAAGAGAACATCAGTTCCATGATATGCAGGTTTTATCCATATACAGCTTATCTTTATAAAGCAAATTTCATAATGATGATTTTGAAGAATCAGTGCGTACTATTGATGGATTTAAAGGCCAGGTTCACCCTGATATCAAGTTGGTTTTTATAAAAGCAGAACAATGAGAGAAACATATTAATGAAAGTTTTGGCGAAAATCCACCAAAGAATACAGAGTTATGGAATTTTATGCCTCCGCCCCGTAAGGGAGCCGGAGGCATTATGTTTTTGGTTTGTCCGTCCGTACGTCCGTACGTCCGTGGGTCCGTGCGTCCACACTTTCTTGTGAACAAGATTACTGAAGTACCCTGGAGGGATTTTGATGATACTTGGACCAAGGGTAGACCACTAGGCAAGGATGAATTGATTAGATTTTGGGACAAATCCGGTCAAGGTTAAAGGTCAAAGGTCAATGAACTTTGTCCTAAAATGCCATTTTCTACCTATAACTCCAGTTAGGAGTGCTCACTGTTGATATAATTTGCGTGGTTAGGTTTAAAAACAAAAGACAAATATTTTGGTAGAGTCATGGGGTCAAAAGGTCAAGGTCAATGGTCAAAGGTCAATGACCTTTGTCCCAAAATCTTGTTTTCGGCCTATAACTTCAGTTAGGAGTGCTCACTGTTGATGTAATTTGGTGGTTAGGTCAAAACCAAAGACAAATATTTTGGTAGAGTCACAGGGGTCAAAGGTCAAGGGTCAAAGGTTCAATGAACTTTGTTCTCTAAATTCCATTTTCTGCCTATAAGTTCAGTAAGGCAGTGTTCACTGTTGATGTAATTTGGTGGTTAGGTTCAAAACAAAGACAAATATTTTGGTAGAGTCACAGGGCGTCAAAGGTCAGGTCAAGGGTCAAAGGTCAATGAACTTTGTCCTAAAATTCCATTTTCTGCTATAAGTTCAGTAAAGAGTGCCTACTGTTGATGTTAATTTTGCGGTTAGGTTCAAAACCAAAAGACAAATATTTTGGTGGAGTCATAGGAGTCAACGTTCAGGGTCAAGGGTCAATAAAGGTCAATGAACTTTGTGTCAAACCATAGCTTCAGTTAGGAGTGCCCAACGTTGATATAATTCAGTTGTAGAATCCTTACATAGTGCGGCCACAAGGCGGAGGCATACCCATCGACTGCGTGCAGTCGAACTTTTCTAGTTAACATTTAAATTTGTGACATCACATGCGAGCAGCTCCCTATATGTCATGTGATATAAATTCCATAAATTTGCCGTTTTCTCCGAAATTTTAAAATGATTTTACCTGTGCATTAAATATATTATCAGAAACATTATTCCATACATGCTTCTATGAAAAACACCCATGCAGTAATCATGAATCATTAAAAAATGACAATTTTTGGAATTTGTATTACATGACATATTTGGACCTGCTCGCATGTGACGTCACAAATTTAAAACTTTGAAACCTCATAAATCTGTTATTCTTTAGGGGATTTTCGCCAAACTTTCATTAATATGTTTCTCTCTTTGTACTGCTTTCATTAAATCCAACTTGATGTCAGGGTGAACCTTGCCTTTAAATGATATTTATGATCTTTGAACAAAATGTCCTTTTGTTGTGCCCCTCAGTTTGCAAGAAGCGATACAAGAACCGACAGGGTCTCAGCTACCACTTGCTTCACACCCACCACAAGGAGAGTGAACAGCTGGTAGAGGAGGAACAGTCCCAGCCATCGCCGCTGGAACTGGCTGAACCACGTAAGCAACAACAAAAGCGGGAAACAAGTCTTGATCGTATTTTGAGCAGCGCAAGCGAAACAAGTCGTAAGTTACAGCGGTGCCTCAGAGGGAAGCCTCGGGATGTGGTGTCATACCAGAACCGTAAATTAACTAATTCAGACAAAATTGGAAAACGTTGATGACAGGGTAGGTGTGGCCCCACAAGGGATTCCATGAAATTGTGCCTTGAAGTCACATTCCTGGTGTACACAATTCCTTTTGCTCCATTCACACCGTAAAATATGTACATTGCATATAAGTGTAAACACAATTGGGTGAGTGTATTGTGACATTACAAAATGCAAAAAACCAACAACAACAAACAAAATTGTTAAAAAGGAACTGTTTTAGTATGACTTTAAGTAGGACATTATATTTCACAGCAGAATAATTATTGTTTTGATAATTATTTGTCGTTTGGTCTAATTAGGTTATTAGGTTAATGGATTGACACCGTACCTGAATCTGACCTTCAAACGTGCCCCATAATTCTAAGTGTGCTGTTTTTAAGATGTTATCTCAGGTTATATTTCTGTGCCTTGGTTATTTTGTGGCAGTAGCCACTGAAAACCTTGAATTTTTAAAACCGAAACAGAATCATAGCTTGGATTGAATGTGCTATGAGGAGGAAGCCAGTTAGAATGCAGAGATTTCTGCAATACAATAATTACATATTTTATACTCAGACAGATGCAGTGAAGATTTGATAGTTACATGTTAATTTCAACATGAAACTGAAAGCAGTATTAAACAGAATTTATATTTATATAGAATATATCATAGTGAAACATTAAACAAAGTAAATTTACAGAATGAATAATTAGTTGAAATCATTGTGCAATGACGTATCTCGAAAGTACAAAATTAATGAAATGAAATATGTTTTTAATATTGTGTATTAAATCATAATTACTGATGATAAGGTTTGGAGTTTGTAATTTCTTATCCTTATCTATCTTGGAAATGGATGAATTGTCTGTGTCTGTTATGTATTGGTATTGCTTTGATTTTCTTATTGTAGTATTATGTGAGCAGTTTTTCATCAATAGTTGGTTGTTGCACACTGTTTTAACAGCTTTAACTTGTAGCAAAATATTGCTTTTCGTTGCCAAAATTCTGTTCTGTTCTCATGATAAATCTTGATTTGTCATCTTATGTAGTAGTAAATATTATCTCTGACATTTTAAGATTGCATGATGTCACATAGAATCATCAGATGTGTATGTAAAAACATGAACAGTTATGTAATTTGTACCTTGCACAAAGAAGAGGGCCTAAAAAGTGCAATTTAATATAAATTTTGATAGTTAAAATTAAACATGTGTATTACAACATGTCCTGAAACATTTCATTAGTTTGAAACAGAAAAACTGGTGTCATTGCAAACAATACTAAGTTTCTCACAGAAAAATAACGTCTTACATGTAGACATGACATTTAGTCACAGTCTGATACAAATCTGAAAATTATGAATTTAGACATAAAATTGACAATGATAAGGCGTCCGTGAGAATTCTAACGGGTGCATGCACCCCACCTGAAAATAGATAAATTCCTTGCAATATCTCATTATCTGTAGTTATAAGTGCTATGCTAAACTTTAACAACCAAAGTGAACATTTTTCTTACATATACTAATAAAAAATGCCATCTTTAATCTTACAGATGCTTAATAATAATGATTTCACAGGATTAGCTATTCTGTTTTCATCTAGCTTCTTTTTTTTCTTCAAATGTTTCGACTAGAGCAAATATTACTTTGGTTTCTTTAATATGTGTCTACTTCTACCTTCATGATAAATTATTTTGTGCAATATATATGTGCATAATATTATGTGAAATTTAAGGCACGTAGAGATTATGTGTAGTCTTGATGCATTGTTCTCAACGTCAAGAGTAATTAGAGTACTGTTGAGAGAGCTGAGATTCCTCATTGTATCTTTAGTATACCTGTAGTGATATAGCGAGGCACAGTGTAAATTGTACTGTATGATACAAGTAAAAAGAGCAAGAAAAATTGAACACTTTATGCTGCATATTGCTTGTAAACTTTTAGTCTGTGTCGTTGATGGAAAAATCATGAACATGTTACTCTAATTTAAGTTGTGATATATTGATATGGCAATGATATGATTCTGTTACTTAATTATGTTGTCACATTATTAATGTGCAATAAAACAGATACCAAATATGACAAAAGTATAAAACAATTTAGCATTTGCATGCTAAATGCATAACAGTGATGTCATCTATTCATTGCTTTGCTGCATCTGTCTAAATCTGTTTGTTCATGTGTTACATTTGTGTGTATAAGCATTTCAAATACTGTACAATAAGAAAAGACCAATTCATTGTACTACACTTTCAAAACCACAGTAAAAACACTAGGATGCCAAGTCCAAAACTATGTGCATTTGTGAAATATTATGTTTGTGATTTATACCTAAACACAAGGTATTGCAAGGAATAATTTAGTTTTACTGTTGGTTATCCACAGGACAATATATTTTATTCTCTTGTAAGTTGTAACATGAAATCCAAATTAATAGGACAAATGGAAATCTCAGAACAAACTCAAGTTTCAAGAGTCAAATTTGAGGCATCATTGCATAATAGAATATTAAAAAGACCAATGAAGTAAAAAAAACACATGAAATTAATTATAACTATTGTTGGGTCAGACTTATATGCTCTATAAATACATGATGTACATTAAAATGGGGGCACAGTGAACATTACATTTTAGTATATAGTTATACGGGTACAGTATATTTCAGTTGGTGAAATACTTGGAACCCACTACTTTGATATCAAGCAAACACAGAACCAGTCACTCATGTTATTGACAAAACCATTGCTCTACATCACTGTAGCACACAGAAATATATTCTTAATAATACAAACTGAACAAAGGAATCAATGATACATGCTTACGCAGTCAAATCTTTTGTAGGTGGGGGATCTTTCTTTAATTTTCCATCCCAGAGGTGCTGAGGTACTGCTAATATTTCAATTGACAGTCAGCCACAATCTGCAGTTTGTTTCCCATAATGTCAATTTGTGAGGTAATGCCTTATTACCCATTGCTTGATGTAATTTTACACATTTATCTTGAATTCTATGAATTACTTTGTGAATTCTACATTGAACTGAAATCAAATTACAGAACACATGTAGCTGATTAAAAAAAAGTTATGTACACTGTAATGTAAACAAGAAATACCTTGTCCACATTTTTTTATGCTTTGAATGGTTATTTTGTCATAGCATGGTGTAAACATCAACTATACACTCCATCCCTACAGCCCAGCTAATCCTGATATAGGAAGTAGCTCCCACCCCACCCCTACCCTCAATTCGTCTTCACCTGTTGGTTGTGACCGAACCCAATAACTTTGAAATTCAAACCTGCCATACATGGCTGCTGGTCACCTGCAGGTCAAGTTTTATAGTCTGCTGGGTTTCCGTCTTCTGATACACGGTTTAAATGTGGTTAAATTTTTATAGCAGTGCCAGACAAGAAAGGCAAGGGAGGCTTGCTGGAGCCCAACAACTATTGTGACTTCTGCCTGGGAGATGCGACAGAGAACAAGAAGACCATGATGCCAGAACCACTGCTCTCCTGTTCTGATTGCGGCCGTTCAGGTAAGTGATAACCTGTTACTTTTTAGTTGGAACCCGAGCTTTTGATTGACTAAAACTTTATGATTTTTGCAATGTTATGTTAGGTGTGAGATTTTGGCATTGGAATGCCTCGTGCTGAGCTAGATAGGCTTTTCAATGCAAGGCAAGGCAATAAAGAATTTTGAGATAATCACTAAAAAAGGGAAATCTTGAGTAATAAGGATTGTTTTATGTAGGTGCTTGTGTGAAGAAGAGGTAGGTAAAAGATTGCATAGCAAAATTCGTAAATGGAAATTACAGAAGTCCTTTATTTACTACTACAAGAAATTTGTAAATTGTTCCTAAATAACTTCATCAAATATTTGACGGAAGTAAGATGAAAAATGGGTTGTCACTTAGTCAATGATCTCATCAGTCAGTATATGAAGATGTAATAATTCTGGCATAATTGTGAAAAGGACTTGATCATTGCACTCTTTCCTCGGTCACTAGTCTCAAATCAAACGTAAGCTTTGTGATGTGAACGTATGAAATCATAACAAAAAGGTAGATGCATAAAGGAAAGAGTGTCCCACTTCCCTGTGGAAGTTTAAGCCTTGCCTTTTATCTTGGTTCTAGCTTTCCTAGTCTTGCAAATTTGATTTGTGCTTATGTACGAGTCCAGTACAATTTGTGACTCCACTGTCATTGAAATATGTACTTTGAAAGTAGGTCTATATGATGTTGTGAAGAGAAAAATCAATTTGTCACATTTGTGTTTTGCATTCAGAAATGTAGCAGTTTATCAGTACTGATGATGACAAGACTTTTCCTCTCCATTTTTCTGTGCAGGACATCCTACATGTCTGCAGTTCACAGAAACGATGATCCAAAAGGTGAAAGGCTACCGGTGGCAGTGCATTGAATGCAAATCCTGTGGACTTTGTGGTACCTCCGATAATGATGTAAGTAGTAAATACATGTGTATGACAGTCTTACTGATAGTTATATAGTTAGTTGGAACAAGTCATGTTTCTAATGAAGACTGTGATCATCTTGTCTCTTTGATTAATGTGTTTATCTCAGTCTAAGTCCATTTTCCAAAGAAGTGAAAAATTAGAAGTGGGATTTAATGCATAATGGACATTCATTGTTATACCAATAAGTAATACAATTGTATATAAAGTTTTGGATTGCAAGAAATATATTCTATGAAGAATTCAGTTAGATCTTTGGGATCCAGTATCTTTAACACTTCATATTCAGCAAAACAATGACTGCTCGCCCTTATGTATTGTTGCCCTTACTGATGATGTGAAAGCCTTTGGACATTGAAGATATTTGTAATTTCAACCTCTAAAACAAATACCTTAATTTATGGACTTGACCATAACCTGTCAGTATTTGTTCAAATCTAATTGGAGTGATGGAGTCCCTTTCAGAGATTCCTTTTTTCTGTTCTTTCTTTCCTGAATATATAAAATTCACTGAAAGTATACTAACTTGACTTTTCATTCTCTTGTTCCCCAGGACCAGCTGTTGTTCTGTGATGACTGTGACAGAGGCTATCACATGTACTGTCTCAACCCTCCCATGTCAGCCCCACCTGAAGGTAAGAGGGATTAAACTTAACTCATAACTTACTAATGTAGACTCAGGTCGACCTAACATAACTTGCCAGTGTCAACCCGAGTCAACACTGAGGTAATATCAAAATATTTGATGGTCATATTGTCCAGTGGTAGGTGAGCAGACATTGTATTGTCATTTGGCAAGTAAATGGGCAAATATGGCAATGCATAACACAGTGTTATATTACGCTTTTACTTACTGAACGACGGTATGTGGGTGCTCATGTGACAGTTGGTACCTCACTGTTTTTGCAGTGATGCATTTGTACTTGCTGATTTTATGTAAACTTCTGTTTTTAGTTCAAAACTTCTTGTTTTACTTTGGTTTGAATTGAATGGGAGAAGAGAGATTACGCTCAGTGGCTTAGGTGTTATTACCATTAGCCAACATTGGAAAATGAGAACTTCAAATTGTCATACAACTTCATTAACATGGGATAAGTATACAGTGTCAACATATACAGGTATTCCTGTGTAAATTTACTCCATGTCAAACCATTTCCATGTAATTTATTGTATGCTGGGCATGTGTTGGGAATGTGTACATTACTGCACAGCATAGACAGATATGGAAACATATAGGTAAGGGTCATCTGACACTATATTGACAGGGCAATCTGTGTAAAATTGAAAAACGAAAGTAATTTTACAGACTTGTATATTTATCAAAAATAAAGCAACTGCACCTGTAGTTAAATATAATCACTTGGTGAATGTATTTGTAAGTCCGCTTCATATTGCCATATAGAACTCCTTAAAATAGCTATCGTCTGACAAAACAGCCTCCTGGCCTAATTCACACTTATCAAATTGCCACTGTTTTTACTTGTTTCACCTTTGGTTCCAGGACATTTGCTCCGGTAACAATTCCATACACTAACCCTAATCTCAACTCTAAACCTCACCCAACCCCTAACCCTAATCCTATTCTGAACTGAGATCCTAATGGCAACCCCCTAACTGTAACTCTGTCACTGAAGCACCTGTCTCTAGAGCAATTGTTGGGTTACCACACCTTTAGCTTCTAATTTCTATACTGTGTACATTGTAATGGATGGCATAGTGTAACAAGACTTGGCAAAATGCCAAATTCATGTTCATACTAGTAGAAATATTCAATGTATCAATTTTTGTGTCGCTTTGTTTACAGGAAGCTGGATTTGCGACCTCTGCAAGGTTTGAGAAGGGGATTGAAGAATGATTCACCATTGATTTTGACTGAGGCTGTAGTGTGTATGTATTGCAGTATAAGACACACAGTGATGCAAGAATAGAAAAAAAATTACACAAACTCAAACATCGATTCAGTGACAAAGTTTGCAAATGGTAAACATTTTATGTGAAGATGTATGTTCAGAATGTCATAAAAAGTTAAATGCTGTAGAAGAATAAAGGGTAATCATTTTTTTTTTTATTGTAGAAAGATATTGATTGTTCTGTTGCTTGCTGCATATGAATAGGATCACAAATGTAAACTTACATCTTGAACAGAGCTAAAGACAAACTTCATCAATTTGGTCTTGGTTCACTGACTTGACCCCAAGCCCAAGTGATTAATCACTTCCTGGATCCTGGAAAGATCTATGCATTAAAAATGAAAAAAAGTACAAGGGTATGAGGTGGGGTTGGGGGGGGGGGGGAGAAGGATGTTAACAAAGAAGAAGATATTACGTTGAAAAAAGGTACTTTGGTGAAATATAGTCTTGGGCCACAAAGTAGCCCTCAGCAGTTCATGGTTTAAATTAAACACAGCTGTCACAATAACGCTTAATGCCCCCACAGAAGAAGTCTCGAGGGGCATTAAGCGTTGTACCTGTCCATCCGTCTGTCCCCCTAATTGTTTCCGCACGATAACTTAAAAGATATTTGATGGATTTTGAATATTTTTGGTGTGTAGGTAGATCACACAAAAATACAGGTCAAGTTCAAATTTGGGGTCCGCAGGTTAATGGTCAAAGGTCACAGCTCATTATACAGTGCACTCTCGTTATAAAGAACACTGATATAGCAAAATTTCATTATAAAGAAGTGAAATCTCTGGTCCCATATCTTGGATTTCCTTTGTATTCTATTGTTTTTGCAACCCTGATTTTAAGAAATTTCATTATAAAGAACAATTTTCATGGGTCCCAAGGACTTCTTTATAACGAGAGTGCACTGTATATGCAAATTGGTTTCCAGATGGTAACTTAAGAAATATTTGACAGAATGTAAAAATTTTTGGTATGTAGGTAAACGACACTAAAATACAGGTCAAGTTCGAATTTGGAGTCCCCATGTCAAAGGTCAAAGGTCACAGCTCATATATGCAAATTGGTTTCAGCATGATAACTTAATAAATATCAGATGGATTTGGATAATATGTGGTGTGTAAGTTGATGACACTAAAATACAAGTCAAGTTCGAATTTGGTGTCTGTAGGTCAAAGGTCACAGGTCATGCAGATTGGCTTCCACATGATTACTCAATAAGACATGCTTACTGATCACATTAAGCGGGGGCATCCATGTCCTATGGACACACCAAATTTCTAGTTTTTGAATAAAATTTTTTTTCCTCAGTTTCTATGCTAGTGAAAAGTTTCATTTCACTTAGAGTTGTGTACAATTGAATATTGTATGCACAATGTAAATGGATCAGCCAAGAGCTGGCATAATATCCTGAAAGTTAGCAGGATTGTGACAGGATACTGGTATTCTTCAGGCATTGTAATATGTTATATTTTTGTCATTGTCTGTTTTTACCAGGGATTTACCATAACTTTACAGACCTGTGTTACAGATTATTACACCCTGGTTCACCCCCGATGAGAAACATTTTGGGTTACTTCATCTATACAAGATTCCTATGTTGGCCCTTTACATTGAGGCATGCTCAAGTCTGCATTGTATGTCATATGTACGCTTTGTAAATATGTCAGTCTGTAGATGTAGATAGCAGAGCAGGTGTAGAATGTTAGGCATGAAAGATGTAGTGTTTAAAATGTGTATCAGCATGTAACTCGATTTCAACTCACAATTTTTGTGTACCTCAGACCACCTTCAATGAAGTGTGGTCCCGTCATGTACATTTGTATTATAAGCATCATTTGCATGTGCTTTGACGTAATGAAAAGCTCAACATAACGAATTACTCAAATCTGTTGGTAGCTAAACTTTCAACTCAAGCAGATTTTAAAGAAATGTTGTCAAGCATCTCCAAATCACATGTATCCACAGTGGTGCTGGATAAATGGCTGGGTAAGTGAGGTTAGACACTACTAGTGGGTAGTTATGTACAGGAGCACAAATCCAGGGGGGGGGACATGTCCCCCACTCCCCCCACGATTTTGAACGTGTGGGACACAATATCAGATGTCCCCCTACGAATTTCCATGTGTGCATAAGTCTGTGATTGTGGTTTGGCTAGTAATTTGGCAGGTAAAAAATTTTTTTGGCGGGCAAACAGTGATTTTGGTCGTCGTTGGCCCCCTGTCCCCTGCTAGTCAGAAGTTGTTTGGCTAGTAATTTGGCAGGTAAAAATAATTTTGGCGGGCCAAAAATGGTTTTGGTCGTAGTCGGCCTCCTGCCCCCCAAAGCCAAAACAGCATGTCATGTACCTTATATTTGTGTGTTTGTGGTAGACATATGAAAGGGCCAATAATAATTTTAGATATTGTTAATTAGTGGGTGGAGTAACCAGAGGTTACTATTCAACTGATATTGTAAGGATGATTATCAGCTGGTTAGTTCTACATTCCTTTTTTTCAGACAAATTTGCAGGGATTGTGCCATCATTTGTGGGTGCATAAAATGAGAGAATTAAGGCATGGATGGTCAATGTTTGGAAAAGACACATTAAAATGTTACAGAATATGACTAGTAGGCATCTGCGTCTATTCTCTTCCAGATAGTACGTGTGTTATTCAACTAAAATCCTGAACTTGCCTGAAGTTGAACATTACAAGATAGAGAGCAAGCATATGGTTTATGTACACAGCTAACGAACAGATTTAGATTTGTAGATGTTTTATGTATTTTGTAGAAGTAGCTATTTATAAGTAATGCCAATACTCTGTCATGAATAAATTCCACTTCCAATATTTTGGGACAAACACACTGTGTGTTCATGATGTATACTTTGTATTAGTGTGTTCCTATAATATTTCAGATATGTCAAATCCTGAAAGAGAGAAATAGTAAGAGTCTCATTTTGTCTTAAAGTTCTGTGCAGTGGATGCAACTGAAAATCTTATACAGTGCACTCCTGTTATAACGAACTCGGTTATAACAAAATT